>LBNU01022152.1:38896-99587 GCA_014162995.1 Artemisia annua | reverse complement strand
CTCTCTTGTACTTTCTCGATTATGGTATTATCTTGTTGTGCTTGTTTACTTTCATATCTGTTCACTGAGCTTTTAAGCTCACCCGCATTTCTTTTCTCATGCGGCAGGTTTAGTAGGAAGCTGGGTTATGGACGAAGGTTTCACTTTTGGGCTTAGAAGACTTCACCTTGTAGCATTGGACTGGACTTAGAAGTGACTAGATATTTGTGAGAGTTGGGCTTTGTATTGTTGTTTTAGCCTTTTGTATTTTTGTTTAGTTTGTTTTGTAACCTTGTAACCTTTGCTTAATGTTTGTATGTATCTCCGTTTCACTTGTGTTCTGATTTGACTCCATTAGTAACACTTTAGCCCTTCTCGGGTTGGGGTGTTACAGAGCAAGTCGGCAGCCACAGAAGAATAAACGTCAGCTGCAGGCTCTCTGTTCGGTGGTGGGATGAGGTTCAGCACTTTTAGATTATCAAATTGGAAATGTTCTCTAACAAGCATGTCATGGGATTGGGAGAGAAGCTTCAAGTAAAAAAAGAGATACAACAAAAATGGGACATAAGAAATCCGTGTCTTTAACAAAAACTCAACAAGCAATAGTATGAGAACATTGATTGGTTTTATCGTAACTTGCATATGAACAATCACTACAAAAAACTAGTTAAAATCTCCACATTTTAAAGGCCACATAGTCACATTTAAAAATGTGTAAAATTATTGAGTCCACACTTTCTCAAGTGTGGTAACTGGTAATAATGGGTGTGACAAATTTTTCTACACTTATAAGTGTGGAGATATTGTCCAAATTTCTAGAGGAGTGATAGAACCACACAAAATGGTCCACAAAACAATTTCACAAAATGATATGGCAGTGTTTGATTGGCACAATAAAAAAGAAGAGTGAAAACAGCCAATCAAAGCCACATCATTTTGTGGAATTGTTTTGTGGACCATTTTGTGTGGTTCTATCACCCCTCAAATTTATATGGTTAAAAGTGTGAAAATATTTTTTGAATGTCCACACCTAAAAGTATGGCAAAATTGCAAAAAATGCATATAGTAAAAAGTGTGGAAACATTTTATACACATATAAGTGTAGCTTTATTGTAATTGTACACACTTATATATGTGGATTATTTTTTTAAATATTTGTGACACCTATAAATGTAGCAAAATTATTATCCATATAAAAAAAAGTTCACGGTTTAACATACCGCGACAAATATTTTTTGTAGTGAATATAAACATATAGAAGTAGCTTGGAGCCAAAAACATAAACTGACCATAAGATTCAAAATAACAAATTATATAAACATATAAAAAAAAACACGTAAACTTTGCAATGACTTATTAAAGTGGATGCATAGCAGTACCTTAACAGTCGATGGGGCAAGATGAATGTTAATAGCATGTCTTAGGCCCCGAAGCACATTGATGAGACTGAGCTTCTGCTGGTGGTTATAAGGATTGTGAACAAAATCCCTAGCGAAAATATCAATATGTGTAGTGTCCAGAACGGGAAGCTCAAAAGCCTTGATCGACAATGGCAAAGGACCTTTAAGATCAAACAACACTACTTTTGGAGTCAAAAGCACCAGTTTTTTATGAGAAATTGGTTCATGAGAACACGATGATATTGTCAATCTAGACAACTGAGTACCAATCACTTCAAGACATTCCAAATCAGACGACGACCGACAATTCACTAATTCCAAAGTTTCCAAATTGGGAAAACTTGAAAAAGGTTCATAGTTAATTATCCTAACCCTTTCAAGTCTCAAATTAACCAACCCATTAAAATATAAACAGTTATCAAAATTTAGCCATCCTTTTAAGGTCAAACTAATCAACAACTCACTCGAGTTAACATGTAGATTGCGGGCACCATGCAATAAAGCATAGCCAACAACTCTAGCCAATATACTATTTTGACCATAACCAGCTTTAATATTCACACTATCAACCTTTATTAAACCATCACGACCAGCTAAAACCTTATCGATGAATATTTTGAATTTATCTGTGTCTCCTCCAAAACTAAACAAATTGAGAACAGGAATTAAAGTCCAAAGATTTTCCCAACGTTTCGATAAGACTGAACATTGAACCGCTAATTTAGTGTCAATATAAGAGAGTATGGATATTAAAAGAGCATCTGGTAATGAACTTAACCTATCTTCTGCTTGATCTTGATAGCCATACTTATAGTAACTTTCGTTTGCTATCGCTTTTAGCTTCATGTTTTTTCAATGAGTAAATAAAAAGGTTTGAAGTTATATGGATCATAGTTTATATCTATGACGTAAATAGTCTTTATAGAAAACCCTTGGGCCCGACACAAATAAAGCTTTAAGAGCAGCTTGAGAATTGAGCTTATTTTGAATCCAACATAAGTGGGCTGGACCAATCGCGTGAGGATTCAAATTTGGTCTGTTGACCCAAAACAAAATTTATATATGTCACTTGCTAATGTAATATTCAGCATACACTTAAGTTATAATTGCCAAACATACATTTCTATGCTTCCATTCAATACTGAGTATGACTCCTTAAAAATAAACATATGACCCGAACGATATATATGACTGCTTTAGCTTTCACTCACCGCGATGCCAAAAACACTTTGATATGTATAAGCAATAAACTAAAGCTAGAACGACTACCCTATTCATGGAGCATTTAACATTGTTACTGTCAAAATATGTCATTACTATACCACGTTACAGAAAGACATGATCACATGAACGACTAATGGTCCTTCGCCATCTATAGTTGTGAGGTCTGCCCTATTATTCTCATCCAATTCAAATCGTAGATACATATTTATATAGATTCTGAATTAGTAAACTTAAGTTCACAATCAAATAAACCGGAAAAAGTAATTCAAATTGTTTCATACTTTCACATATCTATATAAATCCAAGTGAAATTAGAACAGGTGTGCTAAAAATGGAGGATAAGGTGACAAAATCAGTAACTCGCTATCTTCACTTTGCCAATGCCATGTGCAAGACAGACGATATTTTCTTTTTTTATGGAAAAAGCCACGCGCCAAAATTGAAATTTTTGTCACTTACCTATAGCTGGATTAACATATTTTATTCGTTCCTATCATCAATAATGATGTTACGCCTATTTTTGGTTGAATGTATTTAACTATTTGGAATATTACCCAAATGAGTTTATATCGAAATATATCAAATACTTGTAGTTAAAAGAAAATGCTCTGCAAAAGATATTATTAATGTTCCGCGCATGCAAGAAGTAATGTCGTACTTGTTAATCGGACTTAATCCCATATTTGCTAAACTTTATAATTGTGAGTTGAACGCTATTACCATCATGGCATCTCAATAACAACGAGGGACTATTGTATCAACGGGTTTAAAAACAGTGACGGGGCTTGAATTGTTTTATCAGGGTCGAAAAACCAAACATGAATTTTAGGGGGCAAAATTGTTAAATAAGAAGTTTCATCACTAATCTGTTAGCCAAATTACAATGTGTTTAATTCACTTAAATACAAAAAGTTTTTATAAAGATTTTGTTTTGTACTCTTATAATAAAAAAAATATAAGAATGCTATCAGGAGAACAATTGATCAAGTCATTCACCAAAGACTTGAGGATCTTAAAAATCCTCTAGTTTTTGAAAAAAGTCATTGCTTCGATGAGAAACTTTTAGAAGACTTTTTCGATGAGAAAAACTAACGATCTACTCAGATTGAGGAAATACCAAGTTCAGGTCTTCTTTCTATGCCCCAACTGGATAAACTCTTAGATTTCTCACTATTCGTATGAAAATGGGGAAACAGTCTTTCTCAGACTCAAATCCTATTAACCTTGCATTGGAGATGCTTTTATAAACACTTTGGAAAGGCCAAGGCCCTCTCCCACCCTTAAGAATATCCGTCTTTGTTTAAATAAAAAGAAGAATCTTTGAAAAACAAGTTACGTTTAAACAATAAAAACAAACACGTATATATGAGATCCAACATAAGGCACCTTCCGTAACACAAAGATAGACTGAATGTACGCTAAGTTCTTTACACAAATTAAAACCACAAAGGCTAAGCTAAGGAATCTAGAGAGATAAATCAGCCAAATCAAAGATTTGCCCACTGCTTTGCACCACGAATCCACTTTCTTTTCGCGCAACTCATCATTCAATACAGTATCGAACGTAGTATCTTTCTTCATTCTTTCCCCATTTGAAAATATCTCTTCTTCTGTCCAAACTCCAACCGCCAAACCTGCTGCATACGCTGCACCGAGTGCTGTTGTCTCTGTGACTATGTGCTGGTCTCACCACAGGGATCCAATAATTCCGCCTGCAGTAATTGTTGATTATTAAAAAAGTAAACAAAGGAAGTATGCATATAACTAGAGCTCGCAATTTGAACCCATTTACGTGTTATGTCTAACAAGTGTAATATGCTCGTACCAAAAATAACCATTTTGACCCAAACCCGTTTTGACCAGTTACCAAACGCACAGTCCCACCCATTTAGTTATGTCTTTTGATAACATACCTGAATCTGCATGAGCGTGTTATTAACAGTAGCCACTCCATCGACCCTAAGCAAAAATTGTCCCTTAGCATTCTTTGTTTCCCCTTTCTCACCTGCATCTTTATGCATCGAGTCCAACAGATCTTTCACTTGAAAGCACATACTTTCAAGCACAGCCCGTGCTATGTGAGACTTATTTGTAAACTGTGTGATCCCAATCAATACGCCACGAGCATCATCACACCACCATGGTGCAAACGGTCCATTATGCCGGGACAAAGTAAACACCACCGGTTGAGTCGACTTTAGTAGCTCATTCCTCAATTTCACAAGCTGAACTAATAATTCCCAATCAAAAGTGTTGATATGCACAGTGTCCAAAATAGGAAGCTCAAGAGCCTTGAATGACATTGGCCAAAGACCTTTAAGCTCAAACAACACTAGTTTTGGAGTTAGAAGCACAAGTTTTTCATAAGGAATTGGTTCATAAGAACACGATTATATGGTCAATCTAGACAACTGAGTACCAATCACTTCTAGACATTCCAAATCAGACCACAACCGACAATTCACCAATTTCAAGTTTTCCAAATTGGGAAAACTTGATAAAGGTTCATAGTTAATTATCCTAACCCCTACAAGTTTCAAACTAACCAACCCATTAAAGTTTAAACACTTATCAAAATGTAGCCATCCTTTTAAGGCCAAACAAATCAACAGATCACTTGATTTGTTACATGGAATCATATAGTGACAGCATCCGGAAGTGTCAATGCTTACATTACGGACACCATGCAATAAAGCATAGTCAAAAACCCAAGCCAATATATGATCCTAACAAGCAGCTTTAATATTCACTATCAATTTTTAGTAAACCGATGAATATATTGCATTTATCTGTGTATCTAAAACTAAACTTACCGAGATTGAGAACAGGAATCAAAGGCCAGAGATTTACCCAACGTTTTGATAAGACTATACTGTATAGTTGGCCGATTAATGTTTCACAATCTGTCGTTCACGTCTAAATTTGTAAAACCAATCATGAGTATAACAAAGAAGATGAGCCCAAAACAGCTTTTATGAATAAAAACAAAGTATTGAAATTGAGAACGATGCAACGTCCAGATACTTGATTACCCATGGTTCGTTATGGTTGGTGATTGGGCTCCTAATTTGGTTTTGACATAAGAGGGTATGCATATTGCAGATAATACGAGCATCACGGCAACCAACTCAAGGATCCGACATCTATTGCAAGTTTTATGTTCTAACAACGACAAAACAAATCAAGAAGCCAAAATCTTTGAAAACCATAGACAAATGCAAGAGGAAAGAGAAGACCTCTAATATTATTTGTATTAAAATGGAGAAAAGCTAGTGATTTGGATCGATCTATTCCGTAATTCAANTGGGAAAACTTGATAAAGGTTCATAGTTAATTATCCTAACCCCTACAAGTTTCAAACTAACCAACCCATTAAAGTTTAAACACTTATCAAAATGTAGCCATCCTTTTAAGGCCAAACAAATCAACAAATCACTTGATTTGTTACATGGAATCATATAGTGACAGCATCCGGAAGTGTCAATGCTTACATTACGGACACCATGCAATAAAGCATAGTCAAAAACCCAAGCAAATATATGATCCTAACAAGCAGCTTTAATATTCACTATCAATTTTTAGTAAACCGATGAATATATTGCATTTATCTGTGTATCTAAAACTAAACTTACCGAGATTGAGAACAGGAATCAAAGGCCAGAGATTTACCCAACGTTTTGATAAGACTATACTGTATAGTTGGCCGATTAATGTTTCACAATCTGTCGTTCACGTCTAAATTTGTAAAACCAATCATGAGTATAACAAAGAAGATGAGCCCAAAACAGCTTTTATGAATAAAAACAAAGTATTGAAATTGAGAACGATGCAACGTCCAGATACTTGATTACCCATGGTTCGTTATGGTTGGTGATTGGGCTCCTAATTTGGTTTTGACATAAGAGGGTATGCACATTGCAGATAATACGAGCATCACGGCAACCAACTCAAGGATCCGACATCTATTGCAAGTTTTATGTTCTAACAACGACAAAACAAATCAAGAAGCCAAAATCTTTGAAAACCATAGACAAATGCAAGAGGAAAGAGAAGACCTCTAATATTATTTGTATTAAAATGGAGAAAAGCTAGTGATTTGGATCGATCTATTCCGTAATTCAATGCATTCACATATAAAAAAAGAGTAAAAATATGAAAACTATCATTACACATGAAACTGATATATAACTACTTTTGTCTTAGATATCTAACTGCAAACTATGCACAGCAACATATATCAAGCAGATATGCTTGAATACTTTATCACCTGCATAGATTAGAAAACATAAGTGGACATAACTCTCATGTTGATACAAAAACATGAATAAATGCAGAACAACCTAACATACCTCAGCAATGACTTAACAACAGCTTGGGGACAGTCCTTGAGCAAGTCGGCAGCCACAGAAGAATAAACGTCAGCTGCAGGCTGTTTGTTCGTTGGTGGGATGAGGTTCAGTACTTTCAGATTATCAAAGTGGAAATGTTCTTCAACAAGCATGTCATGGGATTGGGAGAGAAGCTTCAAGTAAAAAAGAGATAAAAAAAAAAATGGGACATAAGAAATCCGTGTCTTTAACAAAAACTCAAAAAGCAATAGTATGAGAACATTGATTAGTTTTATCGTAACTTTCATATGAACAATATAAACATATAGAAGTAGCTTCAATTCGAGCCAAAAACATAAACTGACCTTAAGATTCAAAATAAGAAATTATACAAACAAATAAAAAAAATGCTTAAACTTTGCAATGACATATTAAAGTGGATGCATAGCAGTACCTCAAGAGTCGATGAGGAAAGATGAATGTTAATAGCATGTCTTAGGCCCCGAAGCACAGTGATGAGACTGAGCTTCTGCTGGAGGATATAAGGGCCATTGTGAACCAAATCCCTAGCGAAAGAGTCAATATGTGCAGTGTCCAGAACAGGAAGCTCAAAAGCCTTGATTGAAAATGGCAAAGGACCTTTAAGATCAAACAACACTAATTTTGGAGTCAAAAGCACCAATTTATTATAAGAAATTGGTTCATCAGAACATAATGATATTGTCAATCTAGACAACTGAGTACCAATCACTTTGAAATCATCTAAGTTAGAGAACAACTGACAATTCACCAAAACCAACTCTTCTAAATTGGGAAAACTTGAAAAAGGTTCATGTCTACTTATAAAAACCCCTTCAAGCCTCAAACTAACCAACCCATTAAAATTCAAACACTTATCGAAAATTATCCATCCTTTTAAGGTCAAACTAATCAACAAATCACTTGATTTGTTACATGGAAACGTATAGTGCCAGCATCCAGAATTGTCAATGCTTACATTACGGACACCGTGCAACAAAGCATAGTCAAAAACCCTAGCCACTAGAGGACCATAGGTAACTTTAAGATTGACACTATCATCCTTTATTAAAGTACCATCACGACCAGAGAAGAACATATTGAATTTATATCCGGAATAACAACCAGGCAAATTGAGATTGAGAACAGGAATTAAAGTCCAAAGATTTACCCAACGTTTTGATAAGACTGAACACTGAACCGCTAATTTAGTGTCAATATAAGAGAGAATAGAGACTAAAAGAGCATCTGGTAATGAACTTAACCTATCTTCTGCTTGATCTTGATACCCATAGTTATAGTAACTTTCGCTTGCTATCGCTTTTAGCTTCATGTTTTTTCAATGAGAGCAATTAAAAAGGTTTTTGAAGTTATGGGTCATAGTTTATATATAGTTTTGCTCTATATGTAAGATACGTAATACTGTAGTATTATAGAAAACCCTTGGGCCCAACACAAATAAAGCTTTAAGAGCAGCTTGAGGATTCCAATTTGAGTCTGTTGACCCAAAACAACCAACTAATGTAAGAGGTAGCATACACTTAACACATAATACCATATAATTGCCAAACATACATTTCTATACTTCTATAATTCTATTCAATACTGAGTATGACTCCTTAAAAATAAACATATGACCCGAACGATATACTCGTATATGACTGCTTTAGCTTTCACTTACCGTGATGCCAAAAACTCTTTGATATGTATAAGCAATAAACTAAAGCTAGAACGACTACCCTATTCGCGGAGCATTTAACATTGTTACCGTCAAAATATGTCATTACTATACCACGTTACGGAAAGACATGAACGACTACTGTTCCTTCGCCGTCTATAGTCATGAGGTCGACCCTACTATTCATTTATTCTCATCCAATTCAAATCATAGATAGTTTCATTGCATAGATACTACAATAACAATACTCAATTCTACAAGAACAAAGTATGGGAAAGGTATGCTCACCCTTACCCGAAAGTAAAGAGACATGTACATAGATAATACTGATACATATATCTATATAAATTCTGAATTAGTAAACTTAAGTTCACAATCAAATAAACCGGAAAAAAGTATATCAATATCAAATTGTCTAATAATTAATTACATATATCTATATAAATCCAAATGAAATTAGAACAGGTGTGCTAAAATGGAGGATAAGGTGACAAAATCAGTAACTCGCTATCTCCACTTTGCCAATGCCATGTGCAAGACAGGCGATATTTTCATTTTTTATGGAAAAAGCCACGCGCCAAAATTGAAATTTTTGTCTCTTACCTATAGCTGGATTAGTATATTTTATTTGTTCTTATCATCAATAATGATTTTACGCCTATTTTTGGTTGAATGTATTTAACTATTTGGAATATTTTACCCAAATGAGTTTATATCGAAATATATCCTAATATGTCAAATACTTGTAGTTAAAAGAAAATGCTCTGCAAAAGATATTATTGCAATATCAGATGTTTTGCATACTCTTNCTATATTTTGTGTAGTATCAGGGCCGGCTTTGAGGGTGTGCAAGGTGAGCGACCGCACAGGGCCTCAAAATTTTTAAGGGCCTCAAAATTTGTCCCGTTAATAATTATATGCATGTGTACGCTTGTTTTTCACAACGATAAAAGTATTTAGATGAGAAATTATCTTAAATGAGTAATATGTTAGAACGTTTAGATAACTAATTGCATTATATCTTATAAATGGTGACACTTTATGTATAGCATTCCTTATCGAAAGGCCTCATTATCTAATTTCGTCCAGGGCCCTCAAAAATTTCATAAATTCCTAGGACGGCCCTATGTAGTATAATAGGTTGTTTTTGTGCTCGGTTTTGTTATGGTTTTCTAGTTGTGTGTAGCTAGTTGGATCATTTATGGCCTATCATGAATGATTTAGTAGTTGTTCAAGCGGTTGTTTAAGGTTAATATGGTATCTCAGTCACATTTCATTGTACTTAACTGTTTTTTGGAGTAATATATTTTGTCGGGTGTGCAAGAAGTAATGTCATACTTGTTAATCGGACTTAATCCCATATTTGCTAAAGTTTATAATTGCGAGTTGAATGTTGTTACCATCATGGCATCTCAATAACAATGAGGGACTATTGTATCGACGGGTTTAAAAACAGTGACGGGGCTTGAATTGTTTTATCGGGGTCGAAAAACCAAACATGAATTTTACGGGGCAAAATTGTTAAATAAAAAGTTTCATCACTAATCTATTAGGCAAATTACAATGTTTTTAATTCACTTCAATACAAAAGTTTTTATAAAGATTTTGTTTTGTAGTTTTATAATACAAAATACAGGAATGATACGACGAGAACGAGTGATCATGTCATTCACCAAAGACTTGAGTATCTTAAAAATCCTCTACTCTTTGAAAAAAGCCATTGCATCAATGACAAAAACATTTAGGGGCTATTTGGTTTGTTGTTAGGAATCACAATGGGTAGCAGGTTTGGTATGTGGTAGAATAAAAATAGATATGAAAAAGTGTTTTATTACAATTGTTTACATTTGAATGACAAAGTACGGTATGAAAAAATGTATAGATATTTGAATTTTGTAGTGGAAAAGAGATGAATCCACTGAATGAATTTCATAGACACCAAATTGATGAGTAATGAATCTATGACTATAATATACCTATTTCATTCATGGACCCACTAAACAAACACTTTTAATCACTATGAAACTCATAACCTCATTCTCATATACCTATACCAAAGACACCCTTAAAAGACTTTGATGAGAAAAACTATCATTTTACCTTGTTTCACGTAAACAAAATTATTATTAAATATTGTATTAACTTTCGGATTTACATAGAGGTGGAAGCCAAACGGGCAACAAGCTGCGCCGCTAGCTTTTTCTGAATTGCAAAACTAATTTTTTTAAAACTACATCTATAGATCTAAGTGTCATAAAATTACTATACATATAAATATTTGGAGGGGCCGCGCCTTCTCCCACCCTTACGAATATCATATTTTTGTTTAAATAAAAAGAATAATTTTTGAAAAACAAGTTACGTTTGCTATTATAAGCTGAAAGCTGTTGGATCTTTTGGTGAAGTTGGTAAAAATTATGGCTAGCGTTGAATCAAATTTGACATTTTTTCAAAGAAACAAAATATGGCTCATCATAAATATGCTTAGACTTTTTAGACAAAGAGTTGTTATTGTTTAGACAAGAAATTTCTATCTAATTGCTTAGAAATTTGATGACTTTTCTAATAATAATATTAAATCGTTAAACACAACGTCGACCAATTCAAATGTCGTACGACTTTATATAATGGTTGGCTGAAAAACATTTGACTTACTCGTTAAAAAATAAAATAAAAATAAACAATATATATCTATTTCTTTATAAAATTATAATAAACTTGAATTCCACTAGAAAACGACATCTATTTTGACCAGTAACAAAAAGAATAAATTATTTTGCTTAGTTATCTTGTTGGTTGTTTGTTTGTTTAACATCTAGTAAAGTAAGTGTAATTAAATTATAACATATAAAGTGACATAAAACAGTGTTTGAATTTTAATGCTTGTTTTATCACTTTATATTTTAATCTTTATTTCACCGCTCGTTGGCAAACACATTTTTATCTTATATATCAAACGTTAATCATCAATCATTTTAAAATGCTATGCATCAAACACACCCAGATCTATAAAAAAATGTGAATAGACGTGAACACCTTGGCTTTGGATGTCTTTTGACACCAGTCATAGTCCACCTCACAAGGAATACCTCCGGCAACTCTCCTGGCCTAGTAAGGCACTAGCTGGAATTTATTTAGTAAGCAAAAAGTAAAGAAATAAGAAATACACTTCTTCAGTCTAATTTTAGAAGGAAACATTTTATTTGAAAATTAACCGACTTACACTTCTTTTTCGTTAAATAATTTTCAAGAATACAACCATTTTTGTTTCACCCTATTTTAAGAGGAAACATTTTTTACTCGAAAATCATCAACTCACACTCGGTTTCAGTCATTTTTTTTTTAATTTTTTTTTTATTTTTTATTTTTTTTGTACACCTTGAATAATACTAAAAAAAACACAATACTTTTGTCACCTTCTAAATTCTACTAACTCATTCCGTCTTTCACAATTGTGAATTTGTGATGGTGCTTTGCGGAAAAAATGAGCAACACTAAAATTAGTTAAGAAAATAAACAAAAAGGTGGAACAAGTTTGATTATAGATTCAGTTACACCAAATAATAAAGAAAGAAATTTAAATAAAAGTAGTTAATTGGAGTAGCACTCCTGCTCCAACTGAACAAATCAATTTCAACCAGTCCAGCTCATCATCCAATCCTCCCATTCTCTCTCCACAAATATAACAAACTAATAACAAACAAACTACATTTTATTTATTGATATATAAATTGGGGGTGTGTGAATGAAGGAAACTACAATTAAGCAAAAAATGGTCAACAGATTACACCGTCGCAACTCCTCCGCCTCCTCCACCACCTCCACCACCGTCTCCTCCGTTGACTCCGGCGAACGCTTACTCTTCAGATTCTCCTCTCTTCAAGCTCTTCAGGTACTTTCATAATGCCAGCTGGATTCATTTTACGGAACTGTTATATAATTATATAAATGCTTATTTGATTTATATACATGCTTATATAATTATATAAGTGCTTATTTGATGTGTGTATATATATATATGCTTATTATGAATCATCATGATGTATATGTGATAAGGTGTTTAATTAATTATTATTTTTAACTTATTGCACATACGAAATGAAGCGCCAGCTGTACGGAACTGTTATATATAAGTGCTTATTTGATGTGTATATATATGCTTATTATGAATCATCATCATGTATATGTGATAAGGTGTTTAATTAATTATTAATTTTTAACTTATTTGCACATACGAAATGAAGCGCCAGCTGTACGGAAATGTTATATTCTGTAATTAGGTGTTTTAATTATTAATTATTAACATAACATATAAACGCGCATATGCGATCAGTTGCGGTACGATATATACGCGATTTATTTTTTATAGTAATGCGTTTGAAATAGAGTGATGTAATAATTTAATTAGCGATTGATTGTTGAGGTGAAATAAGTGGTATACGTATGTATATACGCAATGAAGTGCCAGCTGGATTTTATCAAAGTGTTATGTTCGTGATGTATCTGTGATTAGGTGTTTGATTATAAGCTTATGGAATGTTTAATGTGTTATCGAGTTGTGAGATTTTTTTTAGTAGAATTTGTGGAGTGATGGTGTAGGCAGTGCAGATTATGTCATAGTGTGTTTGAGATAGAATGATCAGCGATCGATTGTTGAGGTGAAAAACTTAGTAAGGATGTTTTGTTGATTTGAGTGATGTAGTTAGAGTTGGTTTTCAGGTTTTTTATTGGTTTGACTAGGATGATGTTGTGTTAACAGTGACACTGGCCGTATAGTCCATAAGTTGGTTTGACTAGGATGATGCTGGTTTGACTTAGATGATGTTGCGTTGACTGTGACACTGGCCTTATAGTGCATAAGTTGGTTTGACTAGGATGATGTTGTGTTTGGTATTGTCAAGGTGTGAAGAGGTTTAGTGTTTCAGGTGAAATTTGTTAGCGGGTGGAATTCATGTATGAATAATGTGTATTGTGCTAAATGGCCTTATAGTCCATAAGTAAAGAATAAAAAAGCGATAACCTAAAGAATATAGAATAAGGTTTTCCATATAATAGTCTCTGCCAACCTGCAATGCAAAGAGGATGCATCCTGTTTCATGGCTAGGGTAGGTGGTGACCAGTTGTGTAAGGACGTTTCTTTTAAAATAAACCTCCCTTACTTGAATAACATCTTTGACCAAAGGAAGCATTGCACCTTGGAGGGGACAAACTTGTGCCTACATAATTGTTCTATAACAGTGAACAGTTCACTAACTTCTGTTTCACGTCTTTAGCAAACGGTCTTCTATGTAACTGCAACCATTGGAATCTATTTCATAGTTTATGTAAACCTTTTGCAAGTTCTAGTGACAGCTGGTATTTGTTATATTTTGTATGTCTGTCTTTAGCGGATGGGCGCCTATTTGATTCTGACATTTGGAATCTGTTTCATAGTTTATGTAAACTTATGGCCAGCTCTAACGACAGGCTGGACTATGTTAATTTTCGAGTAGATATCTATTTCAATTTTCAGTTATGACGAAGACTCGTTTATCTATTAAGTACACTTACTGCAGATTTTCTCACTGTATTTTGCAATTCCAGGTCCCCAAGGGATGGGATAAGCTTTCACTATCTCTCATCTCTGTAGAAACCGGGCAAATTATCGCCAAAACAGGTAGAGCATTGACACAGAATGGAAGTTGTCAATGGACAGAGGATTTGTCAGAATACATTTGGGTTCCCCATGATGACTCTTCAAAAGGGCTTGAGCGATGTCTCTATAAGCTTCTTATTTCAATGGTCTGTTCCATCTCATGTTTCTAATTATGTTTCAGTTTGACTTTACTTGTGTTTTGCCAATGTGCTTGACATGGTTAATAACTGTTCCTCTAATAATTGACAATGATGTCCTTTGACAGGGCTCAGGTAGATCTGGTACCCTTGGAGAAGTTACAGTAAATTTGTCAGGTCACTGGAGTTCTGAAAGATCTATTTCCATTGCGCAACCACTAAAAAACTGCAGTTACCGGACAATCTTACAGGTTACTCATCATTAGATGCTTTCAAGCTCCTTTTAGACAGCAATAATTATTCTTCCGGATTTTTCTAAACCATGACTTTTATTCATATGATAATCATTGTTAGTATGTTCCATTCTCGCATGTCTTTTCATGTATATTTCTACTTAAATTTTAGTGTTCACAGTTAATGTAGAAGGATATGCTTCATCTATTTTTAGAAGCCATAATTGATTTTGAGGGAAATGGATCTTATCATGTGTTAGAAACTTAGAATATAGCACCGTTTTTCTATCCTTAAAAAGTAAAACATAAATGCACTCTTTCCTATGCTTCTGTTAGATAATAATCTATTTATGGGTGAAATGTCTTCACTTGTCTTAAGAGTTCAAGTTCAATAAAAATTTGGGTTTTTTTTCTTCTTGCAGGTGGAAATACAGTGCCTAACACCTCGAGCAAATATGAGGTTTGTTTCAGGACAAGAGGAGAATTGATATTTATTCTTTTAAACTCCCGATAGGTTTTAACATAATACTTCTTTCAGGAATGACAGATGGACAGATACTGATTCTTTTACGGAAGATGCTAATGCTTCTGATGATCAAGATACCACATCAGATGTGTCTGATGGTAGAATCATCAATGGTGTAGAATCATCCATGAGCAGTAACTTCATGTATACATCTCAAACAGGCGGACCCATTAACAAGGTACTTTTCACTGAACTCCAAAATTTAATGTTTAGTTACTTATGAATCATTGCTTGTAATTGATTAATTCGTGCATAATTAACCATTTCTTTCACGATTTCAACCTCACAATCAACCAGAAAATGTCATTTGAACTAGAGGTGGCAAGATGGGTGGGGCCCTGGTTAGATAGTGGTTTAAAGAGTGCTCTAATAAAAATGGTCCATGTAGGCTTGGGTCTACCCACAAACACTTTTTTCTCCTGTATTATAACCTCTTATATTTAACAAAGTGCTTCTATAATGATTATTAAAACATTATTGTTTCTTTAATAATGTACTTTTTTGACTAAAACACTTTAGGAGCTTATTATAAATTTAAGAAAAAAAGACTTTAGAAGACTTAAATTACGACCTGTTTGACTCACCCATTACCTTTTAGCTAATCTTATTTGATCCCTCTCAGATAAAACACAACCAAATCACCTGATTTGCAGGTAAGTAAGTCGAATTACCAACTTATAGAATGCCTTTGTTGCACAGGATAGAACCTTTTCTGCAGGGGGGTCACGTAGCAGCATTGATTCGATGGATGATTCTTTTGGCAGAGAAAGTTATTCCCCTCGTAGGAATCGAAGTGAAGTTGCAAACGATATAATTGCAAGAGAGGATTCTGTTAGCTCTACAAACAGTGCACAATATAGCTCATATAATGTCTATGACTCTCCCAGATTTAGTCAAAGGCAAGATTCCGGAAAGCATATGTTAACTCAAAGACAAGATTCTGGAAAACTTTCACATTCTATCCCCGCATCACCATTAAGAACTTTTGGTTCCCCCGCTGAATTTATCCTGGAAGCCGAAGGGACCACAGTGGAAGAACTCAAAGCAGAAGCAATAACGCGGGAAAGACATGCACGGAAGTTAAAACTCGACCTAGATTTCTCAAAAAAGGAGTCAAGAGACCTAACAAGAAAGCTGCAAAATGCAACCATGGAGGTTCTTGCGTTGCAAACAGAATGTGATGGACTGAAACATGAAATCAGTTACTTGAAAGTTCTCCTTGATGAATCAGAGGTCAAAGAAAATGCTGCTGACACTCTAAAACTCCAAGTGCAAGATGGTATACACAGCGAACTGGAAGAAGAAATAAAATTTCAGAGAGATATGAATGATAATCTTACTCTGCAGTTTAACAAAACTCAAGAATCAAATCTTGAGTTAGTTTCTGTTCTCCAGGAACTAGAAGAGACCATAGAGAAACAGAGGCTGGAGATAGAGAACCTTAAACCTTTGCAGGATAAAATTAAGGAGCTTGAGAGAGATTGTAATGAGCTTACTCATGAAAATCTCGACCTTGTATCCAAGCTGGAAGAATCAAGCAAGAATCTTTCAGCTTGTGTTAATTCTATCGAAGATTCCGAGGTTAACAATCTAGAGTACCAGATACAGCAACTCAAAGAGGAGGCAAAGAAGAGAGAACTCGACAGAATAGATGCTGGTTACCTGCAAACTCGTTGTGATGACCTAGAAAACAAGTGTGTGGAACTGGAGGCTAACATCCAAGGTTTCAAGGATAAAGCTTGTTATCTTGATGGTGAACTCAATAAATACCGCGCAAAAGAAGAAGAGCAGCAAAAAGAAGTTGCTGCATTGAAAGAGTTGTTGAAATCCCAGCTAGAAGAAAAACATGAAAGTAAGTACCTTCCAGCTATATTTTGGGCTAATTGCATAAAAGGCAACCAACTATGGTCTAATTTCTCTGTCTTATAACCACCTTTGCTCCCATAAACAAACATCAAACTTTCAGAAATTTTAATATAAACCCTCAAACTTACAAAATTTGTTTAAAGGTAACTAGTACAGGGCTGCGATGTGGCAGTCGACATAATGTTGATATTTTCTGATGTGAGAAACCCACTACCTGATGCTATTTTTTTACATCACCTTTGATTGCAATTTTTGTAAGTTTTCAATGGGGAAAATAAAGTTGGTCGGTTACCCCTTTATGCAATTTAGGTATTAATTCATGACTTTGTGGATCATTCCACTCGTTATATGAACATTATGTCCTTTCGTTGCAGAATATGAAACAAGAAACACTTTTAACCTTTTACATTTGGACATATATAGAGTTTTGATGGGTGAAATATTTTGACATGTGCAGATTCATTAACTAGAAAAGGGCTGACTGAGTTCAGTATGAAGGACGATCGTGGCGCACTAGAGAGGCCAATGGACTTAAATATGAATGGACAGGATCCGGGCGAGGAATTATTGGCAAAAATGTCGGAGATAGAAGTGCTTAAATCAGATTGTGCTCTGAAGAACAAGAAGATTGTGCGTTTGGAGACTCAAGTGTCTGAACTGAAAATATTAAAGAAGCAGTTAATGGGTGGTTTAAAAGCTATGCAAACCGAATGCACAATCATCTATGAATGTCTAGATAAGGTAAAAAGTGACATGGAGGTGGTTAACGGTGCAAAAGATTCTCAAATTGCAGCCAACAAGATTCTTGAAAAGAAGTTACTTGAGGTGGAGAGTTGTAACAAGGAGTTAGAGCTGCACTTGGATGAACTGGAAGTAGAAAATCTGCACTTGTCAGAACGCATATCTGGATTGGAACCTCAGCTGAGATATATGACCGATGAACGAGAGTCAAGTCGTTTGGAGATAGAACACGCGGAGACATGTGTGGTGAATTTGCAGGCTGAAATCGAAAAGCTAAAAGAGGAAACAGAAACGAGCAAGGTTGATATGAGACAGAAATTTGAAGACATGCAAAGACGGTGGTTGGAAGCTCAAGAGGAGTGTGAGTATCTCAAAAAAGCAAATCCAAAGTTACAGACCACTGCAGAAAATCTAATTGAAGAATGCAGCCAACTTCAAAAGTCAAACCGAGATCTAAAACAACAAAGGCTCGACTTATATAATCGCTGCTCGGACCTGGAAGCGAAACTGAAGGCATCACAACATAATTACTCCAAGTTGTCTGAAAAATTGGAAGATTTAGAAGATAAGTTTTCCTTGATGATCAATGAGATTGCTACAAAAGAGAGAGTATTTGATTCTGAGCTCGAGGCTTTACATCTGCGAAATGAAGAGCATACAGAGAAGCTTGTTATGGCTGAGAACTTATTCAATCAGATGTATTCAGAGAAGATGGTTGAAATTGAGAACCTTCAACAAGAGGTAGCACATCTCAATACACAGATACATGCAAGCCGTGATGAAAGAGAAAGTATGGCTTCAGAGGCAGTACATGAAATGCATGTCTTACGTGCTGATAAGAATAAATTGGAAAAAGTAATTGAAGATGTCATGGATAAATTAACATCATCCGAGAAGAAGCTTGAAACCATTGAAGTTGAATATGAAGAAAAAATTCAAGATCTGACAGTTGAGCTTGCTGCTTGCAAACAGAATTATGGAGTTCTAGTGGCAAATCTCGAAAAACATAAGGGGTTGCTGGAGAATGCAAGATCTAATGAAGAAAAGCTAAGAATCACAGTTGGTGAGCTTGATGGTAACCTGAAACAATGTGAATACGAAAGAGTACAATTATCTGAAGAAATCTCGAGTCTGACCAGTCAATTGCTGAAGATTCCGTCGTTGCAAGATGAAATTGTGGCTCTTAAGAACTCATTCAACGAAGTGAAATATGAGAATGAAAGACTGCAAGCCTCACTACAGTTGATAAACGGCGATTATAAAGAGATGAAGGAAGAGAAAACTTCATTGTTGCAAAGAACATTAAGCATGGAGAAGGCAGTGATTGAATTAGAGGATCATAAACGCAGTAAAGTTGCATTGGAAGAAAAAATTATGCGGCTTCAAGGTGATCTAACTGCTAGAGAAGCACTATGTGCACAGGATGCTGAGTTGAAAAATGAGCTCGGGCGTCTGAAACGCTCAAATAATCAATTACAATGGAAATTAAAGCGTCTTCAAGAAGAAAAAGATGAATGCATGAAGAATTCCCAAGTTCTTGAAGAGAAATTAGAGAAGATTAAAGATTTAAAGCATGATGAAATTGAGATTTCAACTAATAATAGTGTGAAATCTTTCAGATCAGATAGTACAAATAGTCTTCACGAGCACATGAAGCTCTCAGAGGTACATGTGAGTTTTTCTTTTATACTAAATATGGACGAAAAAATGCTATAAGTCGACGAAAAAATGCTATAAGTCGACTTCTTACCTTGTTTAATTTTCATGTAACAGGATGTGGAAGCAAGTGTAGATGAGACAGCCGCTGATGGAGCATCAAGAATCCAGTCGCTTGAGAATGAACTTGCAAAGGCCTTGGAGGAAAACGACATGTATAAAGCCCAAATACAAAGGTACTAACTAAAAAAACTCATTTGACTCTAGACGCGACAATTTTGACCCATTTTCTTATAAATGGGTAAACTTGGGTTTTTCTCCCTTAAGGATCAAACTGGAGCAAAAATAATAGCTTAAAAGGCAACACGTCAAACAGGGTAAAAGTCAACCAAGGTGTACTTTTTATTTGCATAAAACTTCATGACTCGTTTTATTCAATAACTGATTATTTGAAACAATTTATTTTTGCATCCCATTACACTAAATGTTTCTATCAAATTGTAAATTTGAACAAAAAGTGTTTCGTGTCAACCCAACTTGAGCTGATGCATACATAAATTACGTGTAAAGTTGTAGTGACCCGAACTCGCTTTGACTGTTACCCAAACAGTTTCCCACATCTGACCACATAAATGTCAGTTTACAAAGTCAAAGGCTAATGTTGAGGACAATCACTGACTAATGTTATTACTCCTGCCAATTTTTATTTCCAGTTTCAGGTCTGATGAGATTCCCTTGAAGGTAGAGGTTGACAGTAAAACAGTTAACAGCGAACATGATAAAAATATATCTATGCTTGAGACTGAATTAAAAGACCTTCAAGAACGTTATCTCCACATGAGCCTCAAATACGCAGAAGTAGAAGCTCAAAGAGAAGATCTTGTATCGAAGCTAAAGGCTGTCAAGCCTGGAAAGAGTTGGTTTTAATAACTTTAAGGTGACCCATTACACCCGCAGGTAAATTTGATCATTTCTCATTCATTAAATGTTAATATCCATGAATGGTGTCTATTTGAGGAAATCTATAAATATGATACTATATTTAGCACATAGCGTATAGCATGAAGTAAATGGGAAAACAAAAAAAAGTGAGGTAGATGATAAGGTTTTTATTTTTACGGGCATGTTATGTATGCCCTCTCATCCTAGTTTAGGAATTATAATGTAAAAACGTTACTCGTGTTACATGTACATTCTGGAGTATTATTGAAGATATATGGAAAATTTGCNCTCGAAAAACATAAGGGGTTGCTGGAGAATGCAAGATCTAATGAAGAAAAGCTAAGAATCACAGTTGGTGAGCTTGATGGTAACCTGAAACAATGTGAATACGAAAGAGTACAATTATCTGAAGAAATCTCGAGTCTGACCAGTCAATTGCTGAAGATTCCGTCGTTGCAAGATGAAATTGTGGCTCTTAAGAACTCATTCAACGAAGTGAAATATGAGAATGAAAGACTGCAAGCCTCACTACAGTTGATAAACGGCGATTATAAAGAGATGAAGGAAGAGAAAACTTCATTGTTGCAAAGAACATTAAGCATGGAGAAGGCAGTGATTGAATTAGAGGATCATAAACGCAGTAAAGTTGCATTGGAAGAAAAAATTATGCGGCTTCAAGGTGATCTAACTGCTAGAGAAGCACTATGTGCACAGGATGCTGAGTTGAAAAATGAGCTCGGGCGTCTGAAACGCTCAAATAATCAATTACAATGGAAATTAAAGCGTCTTCAAGAAGAAAAAGATGAATGCATGAAGAATTCCCAAGTTCTTGAAGAGAAATTAGAGAAGATTAAAGATTTAAAGCATGATGAAATTGAGATTTCAACTAATAATAGTGTGAAATCTTTCAGATCAGATAGTACAAATAGTCTTCACGAGCACATGAAGCTCTCAGAGGTACATGTGAGTTTTTCTTTTATACTAAATATGGACGAAAAAATGCTATAAGTCGACGAAAAAATGCTATAAGTCGACTTCTTACCTTGTTTAATTTTCATGTAACAGGATGTGGAAGCAAGTGTAGATGAGACAGCCGCTGATGGAGCATCAAGAATCCAGTCGCTTGAGAATGAACTTGCAAAGGCCTTGGAGGAAAACGACATGTATAAAGCCCAAATACAAAGGTACTAACTAAAAAAACTCATTTGACTCTAGACGCGACAATTTTGACCCATTTTCTTATAAATGGGTAAACTTGGGTTTTTCTCCCTTAAGGATCAAACTGGAGCAAAAATAATAGCTTAAAAGGCAACACGTCAAACAGGGTAAAAGTCAACCAAGGTGTACTTTTTATTTGCATAAAACTTCATGACTCGTTTTATTCAATAACTGATTATTTGAAACAATTTATTTTTGCATCCCATTACACTAAATGTTTCTATCAAATTGTAAATTTGAACAAAAAGTGTTTCGTGTCAACCCAACTTGAGCTGATGCATACATAAATTACGTGNCTTGAAAAACATAAGGGGTTGCTGGAGAATGCAAGATCTAATGAAGAAAAGCTAAGAATCACAGTTGGTGAGCTTGATGGTAACCTGAAACAATGTGAATACGAAAGAGTACAATTAACTGAAGAAATCTCGAGTCTGACCAGTCAATTGCTGAAGATTCCGTCGTTGCAAGATGAAATCGTGGCTCTTAAGAACTCATTCAATGAAGTGAAATATGAGAATGAAAGACTGCAAGCCTCACTACAGTTGATAAACGGCGATTATAAAGAGATGAAGGAAGAGAAAACTTCATTGTTGCAAAGAACATTAAGCATGGAGAAGGCAGTGACTGAATTAGAGGATCATAAACGCAGTAAAGTTGCATTGGAAGAAAAAATTATGCGGCTTCAAGGTGATCTAACTGCTAGAGAAGCACTATGTGCACAGGATGCTGAGTTGAAAAATGAGCTCGGGCGTCTGAAACGGTCAAATAATCAATTACAATGGAAATTAAAGCGTCTTCAAGAAGAAAAAGATGAATGCATGAAGAATTCCCAAGTTCTTGAAGAGAAGATTAAAGATTTAAAGCAAGATGAAATTGAGATTTCTACTAATAATAGTGTGAAATCTTTCAGATCAGATAGTACGAATAGTCTTCACGAGCACATAAAGCTCTCAGAGGTACATATGAGTTTTTCTTTTATACTAAATATGGACCAAAAAAATGCTATAAGTCGACTTCTTACCTTGTTTAATTTTCATGTGACAGGATGTGGAAGCAAGTGTAGATGAGACAGCCGCTGATGCAGCATCAAGAATCCAGTCACTTGAGAATGAACTTGCAAAGGCCTTGGAGGAAAACGACATGTATAAAGCCCAAATACAAAGGTACTAACAAAAAAACTCATTTGACTCTAGATGCGACAATTTTGACCCATTTTCTTATAAATGGGTAAACTTGGGTTTTTCTCCCCTAAGGATCAAACCGGAAAATTGCAAAAATAATAGCTTAAAAGGCAATACGTCAAACGGGGTAAAAGTCAACCAAGGTGTACTTTTTATTTGCATAAAACTTCATGACTCGTTTTATTCAATAACTGATATTATTTGAAACAATTTATTTTTGCGTCCCATTACACTAAATGTTTCTATCAAATTGTAAATTTGAACAAAAAGTGTTTCATGTCAACCCAACTTGAGCTGACGCATACATAAATTACTTGTAAAGTTGTAGTGACCCGAACTCGCTTTGACTGTTACCCAAACAGTTTGCCACATCTGACCACATAAATGTCAGTTTACAAAGTCAAAGGCTAATGTTGAGGACAATCACTGACTAATGTTATTACTCCTGCCAATTTTTATTTCCAGTTTCAGGTCTGATGAGATTCCCTTGAAGGTAGAGGTTGACAGTAAAACAGTTAACAGCGAACATGATAAAAATATATCTATGCTTGAGACTGAATTAAAAGACCTTCAAGAACGTTATCTCCACATGAGCCTCAAATATGCAGAAGTAGAAGCTCAAAGAGAAGATCTTGTATCGAAGCTAAAGGCTGTCAAGCCTGGAAAGAGTTGGTTTTAATAACTTTAAGGTGACCCATTACACCCGCAGGTAAATTTGATCATTTCTCATTCATTAAATGTTAATATCCATGAATGGTGTCTATTTGAGGAAATCTATAAATATGATACTATATTTAGCACATAGCGTATAGCATGAAGTAAATGGGAAAACAAAAAAAAGTGAGGTAGATGATAAGGTTTTTATTTTTACGGGCATGTTATGTATGCCCTCTCATCCTAGTTTAGGAATTATAATGTAAAAACGTTACTCGTGTTACATGTACATTCTGGAGTATTATTGAAGATATATGGAAAATTTGCTTGTGTTGTCCATACAATTCTACATTATATTCATGTCAAGTGTAAGAAATCCATGTCTTAACCATCAATTTAAGATATCTATTCAGTACTTCTAACGTTTAATAACAAGTAAAAGAGTCGACAAAGGATTTTCGCTCAACCTGTTTCTTTACTTTATTCGCAACCAAATGACTAAGGAGGCGTTTGTTAAAAGGGTATAAGAATCACTAAATTTTCTAACTAACGAGTGCAATGTTCAATTTTCGTCTCTAGGCAAGTGTAATGAGTAAATTTCCCTTTTCTTCTCTCTTTATAAAAATAGAGAGGACGGGCATTTTAGTCATTTATTTTGGCTAGGGATCAACGTTGCACTCATAAGTTTTCCACAAGGACGGTGACTGCACTTTCGAAAAGGTAAGGACACATGCAATTTGGCCAAATCACGAGGACGTATTCTTTGCAATTTACTCTAAATATATCTTGTAAAGTAAATACAAGAAGCGTAAGTTAGATTTTTTACCATCTTAACATTTGTACTTGTTAATAACTATAATATAATACTGTAACAAAAGCACTAAACTATGCTAAAGAGAGCAACTTTCAATATTTTCAATGGTTATTTTGCATCAGAAGTTCAGAACTAAAAGTGTAATAATTTAGTTTATCCCATATGTTACACTTAATTGTTTATCTTGTACTTTAAGTTATGTAAGTCGGGTATAATCAGTTAATCACTATTCATTAACTTTAAGTTAAATCACTCAACCACCAACTCCATCCCAGCTTGTCTCAGAATGCATTGTAAAAAGAGAATTTTGCTGTGGAATATTATTATGCATCAATGAAGGAATAAAATGGAGCCAATTGTTAATCCAATTATACAATGCGTAATCATTCAACATATAATTAGAAAAACAGCGATGCAAAAATGACGCACTCTACAGATGAGAACATGAAGAGCTTGAGATCCAAGTAGATCCCTATAATCTTCTTTCTCGGTCAGTTTGTAATCTGTTTACAGTATGGAGTAAGCCCGGATGACCTCAACAATTGGTGCCCGGCATAATGGACATTTCCCTCCTCCACGAATTAACTCATTTGCACATTTTGCACACGTACACATGTGCCCGCATCTGTATCAGATACGTAGACACCGATTAGTTTAATATAAATATCCATGCTTACTAGAAGTAATTTAGAATAAATTAAAGGTAATTTATGATCTAATTGACCAATATCCATTAAGCATTCTCTTTTTGCTTCTGGTTTGTGATATGTCAAAATTGTTGCGTAACTTAAGACAATTTACTAATAGTACAGACACTTTCTTAACAGAGTGTCCAATTAAGTTTTATGGAATGGAGGGAATACCTATACAACAAAGAATCAATTTGGCTATCACAACAAACACAACAAGTTCCTTTCCTCACTTGACCCCATTGTGATCCATCTTTTGAAGTTTCTGGAACAATACCTACAAGAGACTCCATTATATTAGCATTGTTCTGTATGTCAATTTGTCGCGTCGACTTTCAGAGAACCATTCTATGTTTTAATGATGGAAACATCAAACCATTCCTTATAAAAGTGTCAATTCGGGTTAATCTCTAACAAGTAAACGGATAAAATAAAAACTAGCTTAAAATAGAAATGGATCAAACGGATATTAAGTTGCCAAAAGTTTATTTTTATGCATTATTTCCAACAAATAGATTACTAACGAGAATAATCTAACTTTTGGTGCTCCTATTTGACACAATAAATATTTATAAACAAGGATTAACAATTTTGGAGAAGTATCGTACCAAAACTTACCCATTTTGACATATCTTAACATCAGTAATTACAGCTTAGGTATTGCACATACCTTGCCCAACCTCTGATCGATTCAAAGCAGCAGAAACTTCCTGTCTGACAGACCTTTGCAGCTCCAGTTGCATGTCCATGCAAGCCTCGAGCATCCTCTGCATGTGGCTCATGCCTTGTTGCAGTCTCGCCATATCTGCCCTCAAATCATTAATCATCTCCCACTCCTGTTCCATTAATGTTTGTTCGTCAAGCTTAATGTCATAAACAATATGATTTTACAGTTATCCATCATTTTTAGGACATAAAACTTACGAGTTCAGATCTATGCATGCTGTGACGAGACCAACTTGAATAAGGCAAATGATGCCAAATTGGTTGTGGTGGGGGTACTGGAGGAGATTGTAGAACCAATGAAGGTCTACCAATGGGATCATGCTGATTCCCAGCCTGTTCATCCCTTCGGTGCTCCTGGTCACCCTCTGTTGAAGCAGGAGTTGGCAAGTTCCGGTGAAGATCCCAATCCACAGGAGCACGACCTTGTCTGTGGACATATGATTGAATCAACTGGTCTAAACTCTCACGGAAACCACTTCGAAGAAGATTTGAAACACTTCTCCTGCAAAAAACAAGATAAATCAGTTTGTGCAATAGTACTAACAATGGATCCGTTTTGAATATGATTATATGATATTCAATAATCAGAATCAGATAATCAACTATAGTAAAATGGGCTGTAAACATTTTGTTTGGATGTGCTACTATTGTCTGAAATTGTAGTATATTTATCAAAGGTTTAAGCGTTGGACAAATCTGTTTATTTATAAAATGACTTCAAATTTTTGAGCAGTAACCACACCTCCTTAAACAACACCTTTTGTCTAGCATGATATTGATATGTTTACCCAGCTACTTCAGATCGCAACAATCAGATAATATGGCCTAAAACACAAAACCAAACATCCGCTTAGGAAAGGTATATTACCTGCTAAGAAGTTCCCTGAGTTCCATGCTGTACACATTATCATCCTCGGGTGGGTGAAACCTATTGACTCTTCTAACAGGGACAGAATGCAGCATTCTCGGTGGATCAGTAGGCCCTTCAGACCAATTTTCAATGGCTTCCCTTGAGCCATCTTCATGCCAAACCTCATCGGTTCCATGCACACCTTCTCCAGCTGTAACTGAAGTTTCCTGGGGCCAATCATTACTTGGACTTTCCTGCCAATTCCTTCCAACATCTTCTGGAGTCCCATCTCTCCACTCATTAAACTCGTTATAGCTTTCCTGCTGCCATTCTCCTCTCTCGTCTTCAACAACCTGGTCTTCCCACACTCCTTCATTAATACTTGTTTCTTGATTTGTGCTTTGAACAGCTGCAACGCTTTCCAAGTTTCCTGTTCGATCTGTAACCTGAGGAATGTCGTTTTCCTCAACCCACAGTTGTGACTGCTCTTGGTTTTCATGTTCAATATTCTGTCAAGTGTCAAGGGTATATCAGTTTATGTGAGTCTAATCATTTGTAGAATCAGTAATATTTATGTTAGAATAATTAGTATTCAGAATGGTTCCTTACCTGACTATGAACAATGTTTTCTGATATGGACCGGAACCCTTCCCTGGTCAAGAGGGAGCACACCATTAAACGAGAATAAGAAAAGAACAAATATTAATTCATACACATTTAACCTTTTATTCAAGATGCTTTAGAGCCATAGATGTGACAAACATAGCAAAATCTCTTAAACGAAACTGAAACTGAGAAGTACAGAAGCTTCAAATAGCGCATACCTCAAACCAGAGACTGTGTGACGCTGTCTCAGTTGGACCAATTCACTTGCTGCAACTGAAGAAGGCCTCTCATCCTCCACAGGCCTTTCATTTCGTAAGAATCTGCCTCTCAGCAACGACTGCGAAAATGAAGACAACCTTCAAATATCATGTATAGTCCCAAAACTTGCTAGAAATTGGGCAAACACGAAGAACTGAGACTTAAATAAGTAGACAATACTCATCCATAATCAACTACAAAACTACACTATTTTTTTCAGGAGAATTATATACGTATACCCATATTGGATGTCATCTTTGATCACGTCGCACATTTTCACGAGAATCCATAAAACATAACAAAAAGACTGTTGCCAGAATTTTTTTGGAAAAGAAGGTCATAGCCTCAACACTGGAAAACATGTGTGCACAAGTACATGCTGAAAGGGGCAACAATTTATCTAAAGATGTTCACTACTTAACTAGCTTCTATAGACAGCAGGAAAGACCGCTTTACATGTCTTGAAATGGTATAAAGTATAAACTTCTATCAAAGCCAATGACTACGCATATAACACATATGGGGATCTTTTGTAGGTCATGCAGCTCCTATTGTAACATATTTTTTGAGTCAACCAAAAACGCAAGATTACAGCATGAGTGCTATATAATTATATATGCAACATACTTAACAGTGAATCTGATAGGAAATCAGTTATATAGCTAGACCGTAGCTCTGCCTTACAAACAAGTACACATTTCAAAAGAGGCAAAACACTTAGGTTATCCTAGTTCGGCAATGAAGCTTATTAAGTTATTATGTAACGACAATAAATTGCACCCATTCCTAAGATCATAGCATTTACACGAATCTAAATCAAAATCCTATGATCATATGCAAACATGGTTACTTTTCGAGAAGACTAGAAAGAAACTAACCTGAATGCGGTTGCGATGTGCAAAATCAGAAACCGCACGATACTCAGTCAAACCCTGAAGTTCCCTCTGTCGCTCCCTCTCAACCCTCATAAGAAGGTCAAGTAAAGCTTGTCTACCACGCAACCTAAGCATATCCCTTCTAATATGCTCTGGCTGACCTTGATCATGCTGACCACCCGTCCTTTCACGAGTTTGTTCACGAACTGTGGCACCACCTTGTTCTTCCCTACGACTGCCACGACTCCCTCTCTGTTGACTAGTCATTTGAACCCACTCCCTCACAATCCTCACTCTTTCCCGCTCGGTTTCCCCAAGCCACTCTGCTCTTGGGCTATTACTCCTCTGAGCAACAGCGGGTGAAGGTTCAGTAACCCCACTCTCCCGCCATCCCTGAACAATATGCCTAACCCTCTCCCGCTCGACCTCACCTATATCAGGAGTTTGCTCACGGCTAGACCTATCATTATCTCGATCCTCATTCTGTGGCTCTACATGATCATGAGACCAATTCCCATAATCATTCTCACTCCCGGTAACATCCCCCAAACTACTCTGACGCTCACTCCCTCGCCCCTCCGTCGTGGTCGAAACATTAGTATTAGAATCCACACTCCGCTGCTGCCTTAACCTCACTCTCACCCTCTCACGCGCCCTATTCAAAACATGCTCATCCTCCAACTCCCTCCACATCTGCAAAATAGACGAAGCACGAGTACTCGGCCTCTCAACATTCCCCGTCCCACCCTGCCTCTCCGGACTACTCGTCTCCCTCAAAAACGAAGAATCCAACATGGAAACAGTATGCAAACCCGCAAGAGCCATCAACTCACTCTCCCTATTCCTCCTCTCAATAGTAGTAATCATCTCCTGCGCTTGCCTCGCAGCCCACCTACTCAAAATCCTGGAATGACGCCTCCTAGCCGCAGACGTCTCGGCCAAATCCTCCCCTTCCAAATCCGACCTCCTCCTCCGTCTCATAACCTGATCACCAACACCACCAACTCCCCCCTCACCCTCCTCATCATCCTCCGTATTACGCGGAGAACTACACGAGGCAAAGGACATACAATCATCTAACTGCCCCCTCATTAATTCCTCAAACCCCCTTTCGAAATCCGAACACCCATCATCATTATTATTTTCATTATTACTTTCAGGTTTCTGTAATACTTGTTGTACATCTGTCATGTTTTAACTAACCCTAACAACCCCAGAATCACAACACAAACTAACTTAAATTTCATAAATAAATAAAAAAACCAACCCTAAATTGATAAAAATGATTTAGGAATTACTAATATAATCTGATTAAAAACATGATCACAACCTAAATTTGTATCATATATGATACAATTCAATACCAACATAGAATTGAGATCCATCAAAACTGATGATTACAAAATTTAACCTCAAAAAAATCCTATAAAACACGTACCTATGGAAGCAGTAAAAATTATTTTAATGATATTAAACCTATGATTGATGAATATATTTAAATAAGTAAAAAATTTTAAAGGTGAAAATAGTGTGAGAGGGTTAAATTATATGTGGGGTGGTTGAAAATGGTAAAAGTGAGATATTTTTTTTTATAAAAATTTTTGGGGTGGTTGAATAATAAGGAGTGAAGGGAAATGAATGACGTATGAGAATGAAATGAGAAATGAAGAGGAAGGAAGAAGAAGTGGATGAAGAGGATTTAAAGGGGTTGAAGGGTTCTCCTTAATTTTTGTGTTTTCCTTTTTTTACTCCTATTTTTTTGCTTCATATTCTTTTTTTTTACTGTCTTTTACTCTAGGTTTAAATTTCTTGACTTTTGTTTACCGTTATTTCTAAATCAAGGTGGTCTAGTCTGGTTGATGATAAGTTGATAACTAGTTTAAGAACATACCTTATGGTGTCGTGGGCCGGTATTGTGCTTAAACGTGTTGTCACGTCACCATTTTTTGAATATAACATTAAAATTTATCACTCGAGACAAAACACTTCTCCTTCCAACAAAAGTGATATCATATGAGTAAAAGTGGGTAAAATTGGTGTCATGGGTCCAACAAAAGAGGGGAAAAATCACTGTGTGGCCGGTGTTGACGACGCGAGAGGTCATGGCACAACGGTGTGGTTGTGGCGCCATAGGATGGGCTGGTGGGATGGCACAAGAGCCACCAGCTCTGCGTACCGTGACCTCTAAGCATAATACAATAATTGTGTTTATTTTTTAGGGATTTGATATCCATAGTCCTAAGGGCTGAAGTTAAAAGAAAAAACATGCATTATTTGTTGGGGTTTATAGATATATAGGTAGCCTAACTTTTTAACTTTAGTATAGAAAAAACATGCATTATTTTGTGAAAACGGAGTATCGGACACCACGAGGGTGACATTCAGGTTACTGGATTTGTAAAACATGACATTTAAGTTACTTAAATTACCAAAAAAATGCATTCAGGTTACCTGGATAACACTGAAAATATAATAGAGGTTGAATGCTTCCTTAAAGTTCAGTAACCTAAGTAAACAAAATAAAAATTTAGTCATTTAAGAGAATAAAGTTGAAAAGTTGGGAAACCTATCTATCTATAAACCCTTATTTGTTGTATATTAATTGTTTGGGGTAGTTATCTGTAGAGGTGAGTAGTTGTTTAGTACAATAAAATAATGCATGTCTTAACAAATTAAATATGGGAGGCGATATGTATACCACTAAAAGTGATGTGCACACCACTAACACTGATGATACACACAATACAACATTCAGATGCAGGATTGTGCACACCACTTTTAGTGGTGTACATATCACTTCCCATTAAATATAGCCTCTATAGCATATCTTTATATACAAGTAAGTCAGCTAAATCTCTCAATGTCTCAAAATATTGGCATGCCCGCTTAAAGTTTTCTTACACAAATCACATTTTAAAGATTACAATTACAAACCCTATACTAACTTAATCATTCAGAAGTAACTTCGTTGGTTTTGTCTGTCCAAATCTACAAGAATGGCTAAAAATAGGACCAAGTACTTCATACGTAAAAGGTACATTTAAGTCAACATCATAGCAAAACACCTTAATATAATTAGGGTAAATTACAAATTTCGTAAGTTCAAAAAAAGGAAAAAAATTACAAATTTTGTCCATGTAGTTTGTCATTATTTTCAACCCCCCTATCCGCAAACTTTAATTACAAAAAACGCCATTATTGTTAACGTTTTATTAAAAGTTACACCCTTTTCGCTAACACTCGTTAGATTTTTCCGTTAGTAACCTTCACGTGCGTCACGTGAGGGTATTTTAGTTATTACACTGAACCCACTACTAACAACTTGGATTTTTCTTCCTAAGAAACCCTTATGTTCAGGACGAAATTTGCAACAATAGTTTGTGTGATAGATTAACTACCACCCATTTTTATCAACCTCACTTGTGACACTCTGATCAAAATATACATAAACACACTTAAGAACACATTTTACCAAAGAACAAACATGGTGATATGTGAATGTAGGAAGCAAGAAAAAATCAAAACTTCTTGGACCGACAAAAAACATGGGAGAAGGTTCTATTGTTGTCCGACGCTGGTAAACCTCCTTTAAAATTTTTGTGGTCATACGATTGTTTTATCTACACTCATTTGTGACTCACTGTTTATTGTTTGTATGATTCAGGGATCCAACTGTGGCTTTATTGGGTGGGTTGACCCACTAATGTACCATAGAGTCGTGGATGTCATTCCTGACATGTTAAAGGCTAGGAATGAGCTTGAAGATGATATGGAGGAGCAGGGTTTGTTATTGAGGGAGAAAGAGCTGTTGGTGAAGAAGTTGATGAAGCACCTGGTCATAGCTTGGATATTGGTCTTTGTTGTCGTTAAGTATTTTTAGGTTGGTTAGGAGCAGTGGTTATTAAGGTCATAGTTTTTTGGGTTTGTTTATGAGGTAATCCCTCTTTTGTGATTACCTTGTTATGTTTATGAAGATATCTTGATGCTTTTGTTGTACTAGTTGTTCGTGTATTGGTCATTTTTCTTGCAAATCGACTATGTCAAACATTACACTCGTTTTTTTGCTTGATTTGGATTAATGAGAAAATATTTTTGGTATAAAATGGTTGTCTTTGAAGAACTTTGAAAAATAAAGTCAATGAGCTCTAAAATTATTAATACAATTAGTTATGTTACTCTACAACTTTTACCATTTTTGACTTTTATAAGTCAACAAAATTGATCTTGGATGCCCCTTTATCAATAACAATTCATCCTGGGAAACCATTAATGCTTACGAGAAAAGTTCTATACGAAACAATAATTATCTAAGGAACAAATCATAAGATCTCAACCATCCATCCCAATCCATCCAATGGTCTACATTAATTAACATTTTAAAATAAAAATAAACTGAGTGGCATTTTAGTCATTATCTAAAACTTAATATACCCACCTAACCTCCAAACACACACACACTCTTACACACAGTAGATCTGCTCATTCCATCATCAACTTCCACAAAATGCTTATTCCATCACCAGTACCAGTAACAACTTCGAGTTCCATTACATTACCGTCGACACCACCGTCGCCACCACCACCTCCGCCTCCATCGACTTCGGCAACCTCCACGTCAGGGGCGGATCTGTAGCTAACACAGGTTATGCACGTGCATACACTCTGATTTCTCCTTCTAGTGTAGCTAAAAAAGAACTCCGTTCTAAAAAAAAGTGCAAAAAAGAACTAGTTTTGAATGTTTCGCTAACCAAGTTTCAAAGAGCGCATACCCAAAGAAAGTAGAGAAAAAATGGGGTGCATACCCACATAAAATAGATGATTCCAAGTTGAAAGTAAAAAGAAGAAAGGGTCAGTTGCAGGTTTTTGAGCTCTTCTATTTTTAGGAAGAAGATGAGAATGTTTTTTGTTTTATTATCTTTCTCTTTCATGAAGGATAAGCCCGTACTTTTGTTGAATTAAATTTCTTGTTTTTGAGTGGTTTAATAATCTAGTAATTAAGTTTCGATTTAAAGTTTTGAATGGTTTATGTGTTGCATACTTACATAGTACAAAATTATTTTTACTCGAAAGATGCAATTTGGTAAAATAATGTATGGTCTGCTTTGTGTGCGGGTGTGTGAAAAAGACATTGAAATTGACATGTATGGTTTGCTTTGGTAAGAGTGTAAGACCAAGATTACTCGTCCAATTTGGTAAAATAAATACATAAGCCTTTTAGTCTAGACATTGAAATGAATCCCTTGTGATTCCATATAGAATCCCATGGGATTCACAATGAATCCCATGGGATGTACCAAAGAATCCATGGGATTCATACAGAATCCCATGGGATTCACAATGAATTCCATGGGATTCATACTGAATCCTTTGTGATTTATCGTCTTTTTACGAATCCCGTGGGATTAAAAAAAATTGGACAGAAATTTTGAAAAAAAAAAAATCGTCTTTTTACGAATCCCATGGGATTTTTCTGGACGGAAATTTTGAAAAAAAAAATCATCTTTTTATGAATCCTATGGGATTTCTTTATGAATCCCGTGGGATTTTTCTGGACGGATATTTTGAAAAAACAAGTTTCGTCTTTTTACGAATCCCATGGGATATTTACGAATCCCGTGGGATTTTTCTGGACGGAAATTTTGAAAAAAAAATCGTCTTTTTACGAATCCCATGGGATTTTTTACGAATCCCGTGGGATTTTTCTGGACGGAATTTTGAAAAAAAAAAAGTTCGTCGAAAGTATATAACAATGCATATTTATAGAAAGATAATTTTTTTCTCGTCGCGATGGTGTATTTTTCGTAGCTTGAAGATTTACCGTTTGTAAGATATGTTGTTTTTTAAAAAAAGGTGGAAAGTGGGTTTTATATTAAATGAGCTAAAATGCCAATTTTGCCTTCCCTTTTTTAATTTTTGATTTGATCTTAGCCATTAGATGAAAGGTGGATGGATGGTTGAGATTGACTTATTTGTTTTTTAAGTGATACTTGTTTTGCATGGATCTCACCTCACAATTGTCATCTTTGACTTTTAAATATCAAATGTTTAGTCCAAAAACATGGTTAGTCCTTACCAATGTGTATCCAAGTCTAACCATTATTGACATATGTAAGTCAACACAAATGTTCCTGGGTGAACCTTTATCAAACAAGTGAACGTATGTGAAACAATAATTGCATCCAAATAACCTGTGAGACAACTAATGCATACAATAACCAAGTTTGACTATTGCAAGTCAACATAAGTGATCTAGTACGATTTGAATTAGAATGCAAACAAATGCCAAAATTTGCCTAGCTTTTAGGCTTTCATAACCATGTAAACGTAATTGTTTAACAACCATGACACTACTTAATTGTTATAGAACACAAATACATAGAAATTAATTGTCTTAAACATCAAGTACCAAACCATAACAAAAGATAAATGTTTTTTTGAAGTGAAACATAAAACCAATCATCTTTTTCCTTGGTCTTCCAATGAGAACATGGCCAAAATCACTCTCATCTACTCCAACTAAACCATCCTCCTCAGTTTCATCACCCACGGGTTCTTTTATTTCTACCACGTCTTCAACAGCCTCTTAATCAACCACAAGTTCTTCTTGATCATTAGTTTGAAAAACCACATCCTCACTTGCTTGATCTAGCTCAACAAACAAATCTGCAATCTCTTCATCTTCATCAACTCCATGGTATGGATCTTGTTTCCAATCAACTGAATTGTATTGTTGAAACACATCATCCTCTATCCATGTCTCCAAATCACCTTGTTTACCACTAATACTAGCATATCATGCATAACACCATCCATCTCCTCATGTACAGGATCATCCATCCCCTGTTCAACTCCCTCATTTGGCTTCTCTAGAGGATATTGACTTAGTTTCTATAGAATGTTGTCAAATGATACATTTAATTCTCCGACTACCTCTTCTTGACTAACCTTTTCTTGGCTTAGCTTTTCTTTCATTACTTCACTGCCATTGATGAGGTGAAAAGTGTACCGCTTTTCGGGGGTCATTTAAGCCCTAAATCGTATTAATTTGATCAAATATCGCCCTAAATCGTTCCTTTTGTCATTTTAGGTACTTTGGAGAGAAATTCTGGAAAAGGAAGCATTTTGGACGATTTCAGAGCATAAAAGTGAAGAATTCGACAAAGTGTCAAAAATCTGCTGGAACAGTACCTTGACAGCGTCAAGACCATTCCTGACGGCGTCAGGCCTTGACGGGCCAGAACACAAATTTAGAGTTTAAAGGGGGACGGCGTCAAGAAGGCTATCAAGAAACCCTAACCACGGCGAGGTGACGGCGTCAAGGACATAACGTGACGCCGTCAGATCTGTTTTTCTATATATATTCGCATAATTTTTAGTCATAAGTGTGGAACTTTTTAGAGAGAAACCCTAGACGATTTTTGCAACTTTTTTAAGGGTTTTATACCCTTAGATCTCTCATGTTACATTGAAGATAAGTAATCAATTAATCATTCAATATGTCTATGTGTTGTTTGATTCTATCTTGTTCTTGTCTTTTTTTAACATGTTAGGCTAAGTTTTCTTTGTGTTTGCTTAGATATAATGAAACCTAACTATTGATTATTGATTGAATGGTGTGTTATTAATTGTATTGGATGGGTGATTATCGATGTTAGGCTTAAGAAAACTGGCAGACTTCCGGTTGGTAACATGCTTGAACGTCTTAAGAAACATGAACCAAGGTGTACTAAGGTTATTTTGATTGTATTTAATGCATGAGTGAATTCTAGTGATCCCATGTTAGGAGCTTCTTAGCCGGCTCGACATAGGAGTGAAGTAGGATCTCATAGAGTTAGGGGAAGTCCGTACACACCCCTACGAATGGTATTAAGGAATACAATCCGTCATCCACGCAATTAATACACACTAATCAATCGGTAAAAGATAGTTAGGGAGTAAGGAAATCTAAGTAAACACACTTCTCTCCATATTAGTTTTCACAACCATTTACTTTCTTGTTATTTTATTTTATTTGCATTAGTAGTTATTTGGGTTAGTTGACTAGCAACTAATTCCGCCCACACTTCCAAAACCCGAGATTTTTACTTGCTTTCCAAAAAATATAAAAATACAAAAAGAATCTTCCCTCACCCCTAGACCTATTAGAGTAGCTTTTCAATCCTAACGACACTATTCCCTGAGAGAACGATCAATCCCCCGGTACTTGCCACTACACTATACTACATCGGTCAGGTACACTGCCTGGTGGGGATTGCAAGCTTCTCAAGATCCCTTGAGAGGTAAAACCCTAGTGCGTGGTCGCAATCCCGCGCATCAGCCATGCTCCAACTCAAAGTTTATCTCTTCCAAGATATTTTCGAAACTGTAGGCATCCGAAGTCGTTCTTGCCATTTTTCTTTCATACTTTCAACGAAGAATTGTGGTACCTCATCATCAGAATCTTAGATACCTAAATTTTCAACATTACTACATTTAAGCAATGGACAAACCTTACTAGTTGAAGATTGAGTTGCAGACTCAACAAGATTCCCCCTAACCATTTCATTGAAACCATGCCACTCCAACAATAGCAACTTTTCTTCTTTTCTAGCTTCATTAACCACATCATCTTCCATTGTATTTTCAATCACTACACCTTTGTCGTGTTTACTTCTTACCTCCGTCATGTGTTGTTCAACCAATGAAACATCATTTTTGATATAGACCTCAATTTCTTTAAGCCTAGGCACGTATTTCAACATTGTGAGCACATCTTCATCCACCATTACTGGAACCAACCCATCCTAAATACTGACCAGGGATTCTAAAATGGGTGAAAAAAAAATCCTATCATCGCCTAAACCTAGTTCCTCTAACATTCTAACAAACTCCTGAATGAAAAATAGGTCGCAGTCAATTAGGTCAACATAGTTTATAATTGCATACTGATATCTTCTGTCTGGTGGGTTTCTAAAGTCACCATTGTCAGCGTGAACAATTTTTCATAAGAATTTGAGGAGAAAAATCAAGAAATCACAAAACACAAAAACAAAACACAACTTAAAATTTTGAAATTTATGGTAAGCTACTTTTCATACATACTATACATGTTCTTAACTTCGAAAAAAATAATCTTACAAATCAAGAGGAATTCAAAGCTTACCATAAACGAGACTAAGATCTCGGATCGGGAAATTGCGAGCTCGAATCTGCCAAAGTGCAGTTATAACCATGTTTGATTGTGTGATTTAAGTTAGTGATTTTTGAAAATTTAAGGATGAAAATGAAAGGTTACTATATAGATGAAAATGAAATAGTGAGTTGCTTGGGAATGGGTCAAGTGGGCAGGTGTGTATTAGGCGGGAGCACGAAAATGACTAAAATACCTCACGTGAAACGTACATGAGGATCACTAACGGAAAAATCTAACAAGTGTTAATGAAAAACGCTTAACTTGTAACAAAACGTGAACAACAATGTCGATTTTTGTAATTAAAGTTTATGGATGTTGGGGAGTGAAAGAGTGACAAACCACACGGACAAAAGTTATAATTTACCTCAATGACAAACCACATGGACAAAATTTATAATTTACCACGTAACTAATTTTAACGATATTGCAAATTTTGGCAAATTTATGATATATTTTTGTTCTGAAATCTATGTGTACAAAATTTAAGTGATGCTTGACGACCTAAGATTAAGGTTTTCAAATTTGAGAAGCCTTGGTGTAAAGTGTTCCAATACTTCAATGGCTTATGTATAAATTTCTGCTATATGGATTGATAAATTACAAGTACGTATTTGATCGTTTATTAGTAGCGTTAATTCTCAAAAATGGACATTTTCTTGATTGAAGTCCCAAAAGGTACTTTTTCAAATAGTATTCCCAATTTGGTCATGTGCGAATGGGCGATCCCACTAGTTTTGTGACATGTGTACCCCTCTTTTAACTTTTTTAATGATAAAGTACAGTGGTAGGTGGATATATTAATTATATTATTCTTGTTTAAATGACGAATGTACCACTCTTTTAAATATAAATAAATACTAGTCATCTCCTTCTCTCTCATTCACCACCACTCACCACCACCTCCAAATCCATAGTCACCGCCGCCTGATACTTCCACCACCACAACCAAACCAAATAAATCTAACAACCAAGAATAAATCCATAGTTATCTCCTTCTTTTTCAACAATCTTTTTCAACAATCCATAGTCATCTATACAAAGTTGGTGCATAAATCAAGGGTTTATCAGTTTATGTGAGTCTCATCATTTGTAGAATCAGTAATATTTATGTTAGAACAATTAGTATTCAGAATGGTTCCTTACCTGACTATGAACAATGTTTTCTGATATGGACCGGAACCCTTCCCTGGTCAAGAGGGAGCACACCATTAAACGAGAATAAGAAAAGAACAAATATTAATTCATACACATTTAACCTTTTATTCAAGATGCTTTAGAGCCATCGATGTGACAAACATAGCAAAATCTCTTAAACGAAACTGAAACTGAGAAGTAGAGAAGCTTCAAATAGCGCATACCTCAAACCAGAGACTGTGTGACGCTGTCTCAGTTGGACCAATTCACTTGCTGCAACTGAAGAAGGCCTCTCATCCTCCACAGGCCTTTCATTTCGTAAGAATCTGCCTCTCAGCAACGACTGTGAAAATGAAGACAACCTTCAATAATCATGTATAGTCCCAAAACTTGCTAGACATTGGGCAAACACGAGGTATTCAGACTTAAATAAGCAGACAATACTCATCTATAATCAACTACAAAACTACACTATATTTTTCAAGAGAATTATATGCGTATACCCATATTGGATGTCATCTTTGATCATGCTGCACATGTTAACGAGCATCCATAAAACATAACAAAAAGACTGTTGCCAGATTTTTTTTAAAAAGAAGGTTATAACCAGACCTCAACACTGGAAAACATGTGTGCACAAGTAAATGCTGAAAGGGGCAACAATTTATCTAAAGATGTTCACTACTTAACTAGCAACTTCTACAAGTCACAGGAAAAACCACTTTACACGTCTTGAAATGCTCCTATTAGAGCATAATTTATCTAAAGATGTTCACTAACTTAACTAGCAACTTCTATAAGCCGCAGGAAAAACCGATTTACACATCTTGAAATGGTATAAGCTTCTATCAAAGCCAATGACTAGGCATATAACACATATGGGGATCTTTTGTAGGTCATGCAGCTCCTATTAGAACATATTTTTTGAGTCAACCAAAAACCCAAGATTACAACATGAATGCTATATATGCAACATACTTAAAAGTGAATCTGATGGGAAATCAGTTATATAGCTAGAACCGTAGCTATGCCTTAATAAAAATACACATTTCAAATGAGGCAAATAACTTGGGTTATCCTAGTTCGCTAATGAAGCTTATTATGTAACGACAATAAAATTGCACCCATTCCTAAGATCATAGCATTTACACGAATAGAGGATAAATCAAAATCCAATGATCAAATGCAAACATGGTAACTTCTCGAAAAGACTAGAAAGAAACTAACCTGAATGCGGTTGCGATGTGCAAAATCAGAAACCGCACGATACTCAGTCAAACCCTGAAGTTCCCTCTGTCGCTCCCTCTCAACCCTCATAAGAAGGTCAAGTAAAGCTTGTCTACCACGCAACCTAAGCATATCCCTTCTAATATGCTCTGGCTGCCCTTGATCATGCTGACCACCCGTCCTTTCACGAGTTTGTTCACGAACTGTGGCACCACCTTGTTCTTCCCTACGACTGCCACGACTCCCTCTCTGTTGACTAGTCATTTGTACCCACTCCCTTACAATCCTTACTCTTTCCCGCTCGGTTTCCCCAAGCCACTCTGCTCTTGGGCTATTACTCCTCTGAGCAACATCGGGTGAAGGTTCAGTGACACCACTCTCCCGCCATCCCTGAACAATATGCCTAACCCTCTCCCGCTCGACCTCACCTATATCAGGAGTTTGCTCACGGCTAGACCTATCATTATCTCGATCCTCATTCTGTGGCTCTACATGATCATGAGACCAATTCCCATAATCATTCTCACTCCCGGTAACATCCCCCAAACTACTCTGACGCTCACTCCCTCGCCCCTCCGTCGTGGTCGAAACATTAGTATTAGAATCCACACTCCGCTGCTGCCTTAACCTCACTCTCACCCTCTCACGCGCCCTATTCAAAACATGCTCATCCTCCAACTCCCTCCACATCTGCAAAATAGACGAAGCACGAGTACTCGGCCTCTCAACATTCCCCGTCCCACCCTGCCTCTCCGGACTACTCGTCTCCCTCAAAAACGAAGAATCCAACATGGAAACAGTATGCAAACCCGCAAGAGCCATCAACTCACTCTCCCTATTCCTCCTCTCAATAGTAGTAATCATCTCCTGCGCTTGCCTCGCAGCCCACCTACTCAAAATCCTGGAATGACGCCTCCTAGCCGCAGACGTCTCGGCCAAATCCTCCCCTTCCAAATCCGACCTCCTCCTCCGTCTCATAACCTGATCACCACCACCACCAACTCCCCCCTCACCCTCCTCATCATCCTCCGTATTACGCGGAGAACTACACGAGGCAAAGGACATACAATCATCTAACTGCCCCCTCATTAATTCCTCAAACCCCCTTTCGAAATCCGAACACCCATCATCATTATTATTTTCATTATTACTTTCAGGTTTCTGTAATACTTGTTGTACATCTGTCATGTTTTAACTAACCCTAACAACCCCAGAATTACAACACCAACTAACTTAAATTTCATAAATAAATATAAATAACCCTAAATTGATAAAAATGATTTAGGAATTACTAATATAACCTGATTAAAAACATGATCACAACCTAAATTTGTATCATAGTATATGATACAATTTAATACCAACATAGAATTGAGATCCATCAAAACTGATGATTACAAAATTTAACCTCAAAAAAATCTTATAAAACACGTACCTATGGAAGCAGTAAAAATTATTTTAATGATATTAAACCTATGATTGATGAATATATTTAATTAAGTAAAAAAATTTTAAGGTGAAAATAGTGTGAGAGGGTTAAATTATATGTGGGGTGGTTGAAAATGGTAAAAGTGGGTTAGTATTTTTTATAAAAATTTTGGGGTGGTTGAATAATAAGGAGTGAAGGGAAATGAATGACGTATGAGAATGAAATGAGAAATGAGAAGGAAGGAAGAAGAAGTGGATGAAGAGGATTTAAAGGGGTTGAAGGGTTCTCCTTAATTTTTGTGTTTTCCTTTTTTTACTCCTATTTTTTTGCTTCCTATTCTTTTTTTTACTGTCTTTTACTCTAGGTTTAAATTTTTTGACTTTTTGTTTACCGTTATTTCTAAATCAAGGTGGTCTAGTCTGGTTGATGATAAGTTGATAACTAGTTTAAGAACATACCCTATGGTGCCGTGCGCCCGGTGCTGTGCTTAAACGTGTTGTCACATCATTACTTTTTTATATAACATCAAAATTTATCACCGGACACAAAATACTCATACTTTCAACAAAAGTGATATCATGGGTAAAAGTGGGTAAAACTGGTGTCATGTGTCCAACAAATGAGGGGAAAAAATCATTGCGTGGCCGGTGTTGACGGCGCGAGAGGTCATGGCACAACAATGTGGTTGTGGCGCCATGGGATGGGCTGGTGAGATGGCACAAGAGCCTGCGTACCATGACCTCTAAGGTTGCCCACAATAAGGGTAACGACGAGCGGTCGAGCTCATTTGGACTCGGTCGTCCTTGTTGTTGTAGTCGGTGCGCCGACGAAAAAGAAAGGAAGCTCCCACTCGTCTCACCACGACCGACTGCTTTCTAACTTTTTTTTTTTTTTTTTTTTTTTTTTTTTTTTTTTTGATCCGTTTGGTTGAAAGACAAATACTTAAACCGTTTACACACTATATACTACATTCAAACATTACTTATATTAATACTTAAAATTGAAATACACGTTAAACTTAAAATACGAACTACATCGAACATTAAACTAAGAAACGGAAATTAAAACACATAAGAAGTACTACGATTAAACATAAAACTACGAATCAATAAAACGAATCATCCGACACATAGCCCTCGTGACTCGAAGCACTCGAATCGTCATCACTCGTTGGCACACGGGGAGAGGGATATACTATCAACATGTGTGGTTCATTATGAGAAACACACATGCATGGGAAGCACACCAGCCGTAATGGTGTTTATGTTAAGAATTTTCCGTATCGTGTTTGCGTTTAATTTTTAGTTGTTTAATTCTGCATCGTTTCGTTTATGTAATCTTTATGTTTTATTAATGAAATTAATGTTTTATTAAGTTTTTAGTTTTAAAAAAAATGAACTTGGTCGCCCTTATTTAGGCACTGAATCGCCTGTAGGTCGCTGGAGAGAGAAAGCTGACGTGGCAGAGAAAATGAGGGGGATTGACCCTCCTTATTGTGGGCAGCCTAAGAATAATACATTTGATTATGTTTATTTCTTAGGGATTTGATATCAATAGCCCTAAGGGCTAAAGTTAAAAGAAAAAACATGCATTATTTGTTTGGGTTTATAGATATATAGGTTTCCTAACTTTTTAACTTTAGTATAGAAAAAACATGCATTATTTTGTGCAAACGGAGTATCGGACAACACGAGGGTGACATTCAGGTTACTGAATTTGTAAAACGCGACATTTAAGTTACTTAAATTACCCAAAAAATGCATTCAGGTTACTTGGATAACACTGAAAATATAGAGGTTGAATGCTTCCTTAAAATTCAGTAACCTAAGTAAACAAAATGAAAATTTAGTCATTTAAGAGAATAAAGTTGAAAAGTTGGGAAACCTATCTATCTATAAACCTGTATATTAATTGTTTGGAGTAGTTATCTGTAGAGGTGAGTAGTTGTTTAGTACAATAAAATAATGCATGTCTTAACAAATTAAATATAGCATCTATAGCATACCTTTATATACAAGTAAGTCAGCTAAATCTCTCAATGTCACAAAATATTGGCATGCCCGCTTAAAGTTTTCTTACACAAATCACATTTTAAAGATTACAATTACAAACCCTATACTAACTTAATCACTCAGAAGTAACTTCAGTGGTTTTGTTTGTCCAAATCTACAAGAATGGCTAAAAATAGGACCAAGTACTTCATACGTAAAAGGTACATTTAAGTCAACATCATAGCAAAACACCTTATTTTCAACACCCCCCCCCCCCGGCCCCTGCTATCCGCAAACTTTAATTACAAAAAACGCCATTATTGTTAACGTTTTATTAAAAGTTACACCCTTTTCACTAACACTCGTTAGATTTTTTCGTTAGTAACCCTCACGTGCGTTTCACGTGAGGGTATTTTAGTTATTACACTGAACACATTACTAACCATTTGGATTTTTCTTCCTAAGAAACCCTTATGTTCAGGACGAAATTTGCAACAATAGTTTGTGTGATAGATTAACTACCACCCATTTTTATCAACCTCACTTGTGACACTCTGATCAAAATACACATAAACACACTTAAGAACACATTTTACCAAAGAACAAACATGGTGATATGTGAATGTGGGAAGCAAGAAAAAATCAAAACTTCTTGGACCGACAGAAAACATGGGAGAAGGTTCTATTGTTGTCCGACGCTGGTAAACCTCCTTTTAAATTTTTGTGGTCATACGATTGTTTTATCTACACTCATTTGTGACTCACTGTTTATTGTTTTTATGATTCAGGGATCCAACTGTGGCTTTATTGGGAGGGTCGACCCACTAATGTGCCATAGAGTTGTGGATGTCATTCCTGACATGTTGAAGGCTAGGAATGAGCTTGAAGATGATATGGAGGAGCAGGGTTTGTTATTGAGGGAGAAAGAGCTGTTGGTGAAGAAGTTGATGAAGCACCTGGTCATAGCTTGGATATTGGTCTTTGTTGTCGTTAAGAATTTTTAGGCTGGTTAGGAGCAGTGGTTATTAAGGTCACAGTTTTTTGGGTTTAATTTGTTTATGAGGTATTTAGGTAATCCCTCTTTTGTGATTACCTTGTTATGTTTATGAAGATATCTTGATGCTTTTGTTGTACTAGTTGTTCGTATATTGGTCAATTTTCTTGCAAATCGACTATGCCAAACATTACACTCGTTTTTTTGCTTGATTTGGATTAATGAGAAAATATTGTTGGTATAAAATGGTTGTCTTTGAAGAACTTTGAAAAATAAAGTCAATGAGCTCTAAAATTATTAATACAATTGTTTATGTTACTCTACAACTTTTACCATTTTTTGACTTTTATAAGTCAATAAAATTGATCTTGGATGCCCTTTTATCAATAACAATTCATCCTGGGAAACCGTAAATGCTTACAATTGTCATCTTTGACTTTTAAATATCAAATGTTAGTCCAAAAACATGGTTAGTCCTTACCAATGTGTATCCAAGTCTAACCATTATTGACATATGTAAGTCAATATAAATGTTCCTGGGTAAACCTTTATCAAACAAATGAACGTATGTGAAACAATAATTGCATCCAAATAACCTGTGAGACAACTAATGCATACAATAACCAAGTTTGACTATTGCAAGTCAACATAAGTGATCTAGTACGATTTGAATTAGAATGCAAACAAATGCCAAAATTTGCCTAGCTTTTAAGCTTTCATAACCATGTTAACGTAATTGTTTAACAACCATGACACTACTTAATTGTTATAGAACACAAATACATAGAAATTAATTGTCTTAAACATCAAGTACCAAACCATAACAAAAGATAAATGTTTTTTTGAAGTGAAACATAAAACCAATCATCTTTTTCCTTGGTCTTCCAATGAGAACATGGCCAAAATCACTCTCATCTACTCTAACTAAACCATCCTCCTCAGTTTCATCACCCACAGGTTCTTCTATTTCTACCACGTCTTTAAAAACCTCTTAATCAACCACAAGTTCTTCTTGATCATTAGTTTGAAAAACCACATCCTCACTTGCTTGATCTAGCTCAACAAACAAATCTGCAATCTCTTCATCTTCATCAACTCCATGGTATGGATCTTATTGCCAATCAACTGCATTGTATTGTTGAAACACATCATCCTCTATCCATGTCTCCAAATCACCTTGTTTACCACTAATACTAGCATCCTCATTTGTATCATGCATAACACCATCCATCTCCTCGTGTACAGGATCATCCATCCCCTGTTCAACTCCCTCATTTGGCTTCTCTAGAGGATATTGGCTTAGTTTCTATAGAATGTTGTCAAATGTTACATTTAACTCTCCGACTACCTCTTCTTGACTAACCTTTTCTTGGCTTAGCTTTTCTTTCATTACTTTCCGAAACTGTAGTGATAAGGCGAAAAGTGTATCGCTTTTCAGGGGTCATTTAAGCCCTAAATCGTATTTATTTGATCAAATATCTCCCTAAATCGTTCCTTTTGGCATTTTAGGTACTTTGGAGAGAAATTCTGGAAAAGGAAGCATTTTGGACGTTTTTGGAGCATAAAGTGAAAAATTCGACAAAGTGTCAAAAATCTGCTGAATAGTACCCTTGACGGCGTCAAGCATGGATGTGAGCCGTCAAGCCTTGATAAGCCAGAATGTTTTTTTGGGAGTTTAAAGGGGGACGGCGTCAAGAAGGCCATCAAGAAACCCTAACCACTGCGAGGTGACGGCGTCAAGGCTATAACGTGACGCCGTCAGATCTGTTTTTCTATATATATTCGCATAATTTTTAGTCATAAGTGTGGAACTTTTAAGGGAGAAACCCTAGACGATTTTTAGCAGCTTTTTCAAGGTTTTGAACCTTGGGATCTTCCATGTTACATTGAAGATAAGCAATCAATTAATCATTCAATATGTCTATGTGTTGTTTGATTCTATCTTGTTCTTGTCTTTTGTTTAATATGCTAGGCTAGGTTCTCTTTGTGTTTGCTTAGATCTAATGAAACCTAACTATTGATTATTGATTGAATGGTGTGTTATTAATTGTATTGGATGGGTGATTATCGATGTTAGGCTTAAGAAAACTGGCAGACTTCCGGTTGGTAACATGCTTGAACGTCTTAAGAAACATGAACCAAGGTGTACTTAGGTTATTTGATTGTATTTAATGCATGAGCGAATTCTAGTGATCCCATGTTAGGAGCTTCTTAGCCGGCTCGACGTAGGAGTGAAGTAGGAGCTCATAGAGTTAGGGGAAGTCCGTACACACCCCTACGAATGGTATTAAGGAATACAATCCGTCATCCACGCAATTAATACACACTAATCAATCGGTAAAAGATAGTCAGGGAGTAAGGAAATCTAATTAAACACACTTCTCTCCATATTAGTTTTCACAAACATTTACTTTCATTTTATTTTATTTTATTTGCATTATTAGTTATTTGGGTTAGTTGACTAGCAACTAATTCTGCCCACTCCTTCAAAACCCGAGATTTTTACTTGCTTTCGTTAAAATATAAAAATACAAAAAGAAACTTCCCTCACCCCTAGACCTATTAGAGTAGCTTTTCAATCCTAACGACACTATTCCCGCAGAGAACGATCAATCCCCCGGTACTTGCCACTACACTATACTACATCGGTCAGGTACACTGCCTGGTGGGGATTGCAAGCTTTTCAAGATCCCTTGAGAATTAAAACCCTAGTGCGTGGTCACAATTCCGCGCATCATGTAGGCATCCGAAGTCATTCTTGCCATTTTTCTTTCATACTTTCAACGGAGAATTGTGGTACCTCATCATCAGAATCTTAGATACCTAAATTTTCAACATTACTACATTTAAGCAATGGATAAACCTTACTAGTTGAAGATTGAGTTGCAGACTCAACAAGATTCCCCCTAACCATTTCATTGAAACTATGCCACTCCAACAATAACAATTTTCCTTCTTTTCTAGCTTCATTAACCACATCATCTTCCATTGTATTTTCAATCACTACACCTTTGTCGTGTCTACTTCTCACTTCCATCATGTGTTGTTCAACTAATGAAACATCAGTTTCGATATAGACCTCAATTTCTGTAAGCCTAGGCACGTATTTCAACATTGTGAGCACATCTTCAACCACCATTAATGGAACCAACCCATCCTAAATACTGACCAGGGATTCTAAAACGGGTGAAAAAAAATCCTATCATCGCCTAAACCTAGTTCCTCTAACATTCTAACAAACTCCTGAATGGAAAATAGGTCGCAGTCAATTAGGTCAACATAGTTTATAACTGCATACTGATATCTTCTGTCTGGTGGGTTTCTAAAGTCACCATTGTCAGCGTGAACAATTTTTCATAAGAATTTGAGGAGAAAAATCAAGAAATCACAAAACGCAAAAACAAAACACAACTTAAAATTTTGAAATTTATGGTAAGCTACTTTTCATACATACTATGCATGTTCTTAACTTCGAAAAAAATAATCTTACAAATCAAGAGGAATCAAAGCTTACCATAAACGAGACTAAGATCTCGGATCGGGAAATTGCGAGCTCGAATCTGCCAAAGTGCAGTTATAACCATGTTTGATTGTGTGATTTAAGTTAGTGATTTTTGAAAATTTAAGGATGAAAATGAAAGGTTACTATATAGATGAAAATGAAATAATGAGTTGCTTGGGAATGGGTCAAGTGGGCAGGTGTGTATTAGGCGGGAGCACGAAAATGACTAAAATACCTCACGTGAAACGTACATGAGGATCACTAACGGAAAAATCTAACAAGTGTTAATGAAAAACGCTTAACTTGTAACAAAACGTGAACAACAATGTCGATTTTTGTAATTAAAGTTTATGGATGTTGGGGAGTGAAAGAGTGACAAACCACATGGACAAAAGTTATAATTTACCTCAATGATAATTTACCTCAATGACAAGCCACATGGACAAAATTTATAATTTACCACGTAACTAATTTTAACGATATTGCAAATTTTGGCAAATTTATGCTATATGGATTGATAAATTACAAGTACGTATTTGATCGTTTATTAGTATATTTTACTTTATGGAGCATATTAAAAAATACCGGTTCTCGTATCACCTCATTCTAGGATGGTGACATGGATATGATTTTTTTGATATAAATACCTCAAACCATATATAGAAGTATAACTCCGTGTGCATGTATCATACACACATGCATATTCTTTTTGTAAAAAGAAGAACGCGTACATTTGTATAATTCTATGACTTACTACTTATTAGGGTGTTTATCATGTTATTTCTTACTAGGTTGTTTTTATTGTTATTTTATGACAGCGTATGGGAGCTTCAATTCAACCCAACCAACTAAAGCTCATACAATCGAAATATGCCCAAGACAAGCCCATCGACGCTAGGGTCCGTCACAACCTGCCTGGGAAGTGTCTTCCCATGCCAAACACAAACAAAGTCAAATGTGATAAACATATTCAGGCCACGACCTACTTGGGAATCTAACAAGGGTTATTATAACAGACAATACATGTCACAACTTTATTCGAACAGAGGTAATGTTGCGAACATCACGCTAATACGTGATATCGTACATGAGACATTCCATGAATCCGAGACAACCAAGGATGACACGCCACATGTCATAACTTTTGTCATGTATTCCATACATCACACTAGATTTTCTGTCTCCTCCATCGGATGTCCACCACATGGATCATCCTAAACCATTAGATCGCATCCATGAGTTGCACAAAACCCTAAATGCAACTATATAAATACCTGTCTATTTCCTTGAAATAGACAAGTCACATTTGACACAAAACTTACACACACTAGTCACATCATGAGTGTAACCCCAACTCTTGACTCCGGTTATATATTTTGAGGTCTTTACTGAGCATGAGAAACCAAACGATCGACTATTCTCCAATAGATACCATACATAAACATTTTCATAGACTACTTCCGCTATAAATTGCATTTATTATGTAGAAAAGCATGTTAACAAGTTATAATTAATTAGGATGGATACGTAATATAGAAAAAAAACAGATGTTGAATTTTTATAGAAGACGTATGGTATGAGATGGAGATCGATGGGAGAATGACGTACACTAGCTAATGTCATATTGGTCTCATTCTCATCTCACACAAGTCACATATGCATTTAAGTTTCGATAAGGCTAGGTTTAACAAATATAGTTGTTAGTTACCAAATCACTTAATGTTTGCTTGTAGCCCAGTAATATCTGTGAGATCCTCGTTGACAAAAGTGGATACATTCATTATTCATAACCAAACTCGTCGTCCTCAAAACGTTTAGTCAAACAAAATTAACCCAGGAATTATGATTTTCCTTTCATATCTTGGTTCACATAAGTGATAGAAAAGGTAAAATCAAACAGTTCTTAAAACAAATTAATAACTAAAGATAAATACAACTAAAACAAAATAAATTGGTTCATTTTTAACAACTAAATAAATTGGTTCATTTTTAATAACTCGTTGCAAACAGTCGAAATATTTCGCCGCTTAAATACAACTAAAACAAAACTAGCAAATGTAAACTTTTTTTCTACCCCTAATAAGTTTACATTTCCAATATGCACAAAGTTTAAGAAATCCCACTAACTACATTTCTCACTAATCAAATATTATTTTTTCTTACTAAAACCTATTCTTCTTATTGGTTTAAATACAAAGTGAACACTTGTTTTGAGACATCTCAAGATAATAATGTGAACACTTATTTTGAGACATCCCGATACATATTTGTAAAACGAAGTCAAACTAAATAACCAATGACTATTCATGACCTATAGATGTCCGATTTTCGGTTAAATGATTATGGTACAAAGGCATGTCGATCAAGAGGGAAACTAGGAGCCTTGTCTATGATTCACGCATTGTAATGACGGCCGGTGTGTTACCGGTGGTGCTATGGGTTGGGGTGGCCTTTTCAAATGGCCTAATCAATCATGTTGACATGTACCCTTCATCATCCTCTATACTCTACATAAAATATATCTTTGGGGAAAACCATCACACACGTGTTCTGTTGTGTAAACAAATTTACAATTCTTTTTCTTATGTTTTTATAGTTGAAAAATGATAAATTCTCATACGAAATGTTTCCTACTTATCACATTTATAAAATATCACATATATGCTCATATCCGCTAGTTATCTTTTCATCTTGCCCTTGAAGCATTTTTATAAGCTAAGTATCACAATTATGTAGGTAAAATATAAATAAAAGAATTCAACGATGTTCTATAACTAGAAAAGAAACCGCGCGTTGCTGCGGGTTTCTGAGATGAAGGACCAAGTTCGTATGGTTTTTTTTAAAAATTGTTAAAGATAACGGTCGTTAGCTACCTAACGTCAAGCTATTGACCAAGGACTGACTTTGCAATGAATGTATAACATGAAGGACCAATCATGTAAATTATTAGAGGACTAATTTTGCAACGGACTTCTGAGATGAAGGACAAATTTTGTATGGATTAAAAAAAAAAAAAAAAAGGTTAACGACCGTTAGTACTGTAGAGCTACAGTAACTAACGACCGTTAGTACTGTAGTGCTACAGTGTTTTATGTGTGTATTGCTACAGTGTTTGGGGGTGCGCCCCATAAATGTTATATAGTAGTAATTCTATAAATCTTATAGTTTCTTCCTCCTTTGATTCATAGAGTATTATTGACTAGTAAAGCCATTTTTTTCATCCTAACAAAAGTGAGATTGCCAATTTTAGGAAGAAAAAGAAGTGTGATAATTCATTGACATGAATCTTGATACCAAGTTTTGTATTAATCTTTTATATAATAAAAGAATTACATCATTTCGGAGTGTTTTTGGAAAACCCTTCTCATTGAAAAAAAAATTAGACCAATAGGAGAGCTCGATTTTGCCACGTAGGCGAAATCGAGCAATAGGATTGGTCAATAGAAAGTCAAAATTAAATTGATTTTGGTCAAACTTAATAAATTTGGAGGAGAAACTTGGTTAGGAAAAAAAATGCATAAAAATATAAGTGTCAAATTTATGAAAACAAAAACTTAAAAAAAGAGGAAGTAATTAATAAAACTTTAGTGGTTGAATTTTTAATAAAATATATGGAGCTAAGTGTAAAATTACAAGTTTCCATGTTTTTTAATAACTTTAGAAAAAAACACAAATAACCCCTTACACTTTATACCCTTTATATTTTATAATATTAACTTTGTTTAAAATTAAATGAGTATTATATTAGTTTTATACTTTCATCCATTAAAATTACAAAATTTGGTAAATATTGCGAATTAGTTTTTATATTAGTTTTAGACTTTCATCCATTAGAGTATTTTTTTTAAATAGTGACTCATGTTATTCTATTTAAAAGTTTAATTTAGGCGTACACGGGTTTGAATATTAAATACGGCTAAATTATTAGTAGCGAGAATATAAATATCAAATGGTAAGCATGAGTTACTGTGATATGAAAATAAATATACGCGATTCTACTTATAACAACGACTCATGAAATTGTTATTTAAAATTTATATATGAATATCCATAAAAGCATTTTAGAAACTTTACGGAGCATATTTTAATTTCATTAACGCTTATTACTCAGTACTACTAAAATCGCAAAAATTTTTTACAACATGTATCAATAGTTAACAAGTTAAACAATACATCAAGGAACAATCAACTCAAGATGTCTGCAGTTAAAAAGTTACTCAAGCTAATTATTAAAAAAAAAAAAAAAAAAAAATAAATAGATATCATTGTTTAATTTAGAAGGTGTTTCCTTAAACTAAAATAATAATAATAAAAAAATAAAAAAATACGTATCAAAAATCCTTATATGATAAAACACCTTAAAATAAGAAAAAGAAAGAAAACTAATACGTGATAACTAACTTTTATCATTAAGTGATGTTTCATAAAAAAAAAAAAAAAAAAAAAAAAAAAAAAAAAAAAAAAAAAAACTAATATTCCGTCTGTAACAGGAATAGGAGTATTCATGAAATATTAAGCAAAAATATATAGTTTTTAATCAGGTTATTACGTTACTATATTGCGAAAAACATATTTCACTAACATCTCATGCAAGTCAAGCATAATTATGTGATTTTGCTTGAATAATAAAAAATACAATTTTTAATCCAAAAACATTCTCCTAAAATAATAGGTAGATTATAACATATATACATATAATTTTTTATTTTTAGTCCACCAAGTAAAACTAATTGAAACATATTAAGTGATTCATTTTCTTAATCGATAATAATACATAATCAAAACGAAATTTTAAAAACCCTGTGCGTGCACAGGTATTATAACTAGTATAATCTAAGATAACTTTTCATTGAATAGTGGAGTATTGTATCATGTAATCTACCCTGCCCTCTTCCGATTAGAATGTTAAGTCATTTTCTTGCAACCGAAGAGTAAACATTTTGACCGATTAATTCTATATTTATCTAAGACACTAAATCAAGCTACAACGACATATCTTTGTATCAACACGGAAAATAGGTGTCAAAATTTCCCGAGTTCTTAAGTACAAAGTCTTACCATATTGGGCCTTTCATATGACAATGGGATATTATGCTTTTTTTAGTTGAGAAAATTTCATATTTAGTCTCAAATTTTTTTGTAAATTATTATTATTATTATTATTATTATTATTATTATTATTATTATTATTATTATTATTTTGTTTTATTATTATTATTATTATTATTATTATTATTATTTTTTATTTTTTTTATTTTTTTTTGTAACATGATAAGATTATATCAAACACGACTATGGTATATTATATAAACTTCGAACATCATTAGCATCATAATAAACTATTTGGTGCTGCCCATGGTTTCAATATTAGTGGCTTAACTGAAGCCAAAAGCTTGGATTGCTTTGGTAACAGTCTTCTACAAGTGAAATCAGATGTGTTGAAACGAGTTAGATTGCTTTCACTTTGTCACATGTCACTGGAACAAAATATTTCATTAGCATATGCAACTATGCAAATATTCTACATATTTAAAAAGTAGTTTTGAACTCCTAAGTTGTGATTACCCAAAACTATACATTTTAACATGTTACAAAACTCTCACAGCCTCTCCAATTTTGTTCATTGGAGCCAAGGGGGAGGGGGTGGGCTGGCCGGAAGTTAACAAAGTTGGCTGAAAATTGGCCGGAATTTAGTCGGAGAAGATGAAGTATGGTGGTGGTGACTTGGTAACCTATAAATTGTCTAACATTGCAACTAAAAAAAAGTTGGGTACATTAAATTAGGAAATAAAAAGTGGAGTACCTTAAATTGAAATTGGGTATAAGTTGGGTACATTTTTGTGCAATTTGCCCATTAATAAATTAGTAAAATTTTACACACTTTTTAGAAGTGTGGAGAAAAAAGTGTGGAGATTGAACTATTTTTTTGTAGTGGAATGATAAAACCACTTAACACATACACATGCAAACAAATACACAAGTTTAGTTAATACAAAACATAGAACGTGAAAAAAAAAATAAAAAAATGATTAAAAAAAAAATAAAAATTCCTGGTCAAATATCAATCTCTTGTATATGATCAAAGTAATTTACCTACATGGTGTTGGTCATAGGACATGTTTGTCCACAGAGGACGGGTTATAACCTTCATATGTGCAGTAAACTCGAGTCGGGTTTAATTTGTATACCATTAACACCATTTGGGCACAGATCATAATCCAAAATTCAGGACTCGATTGATTGATTTTGGATAGATCGATTAGGTAACAAAAAATTTGGAAATGTAAAGCGACTAAAGTCGGTCATAGTGCCAAAGTGGTTAGCTGGTTTAGATACGCCGGTTTCATGCACAAACTTAATTTATTAACTGTTTTCGTATCTGGAATGTGTACGTGTGCATTACATATATATGTTGTTGTAGTTTGATGTGAGTTGATAACAAACATTGATAGCTAATTAAACCATTAAGTATACGAGGGTACGGTTTAAAATTAAGGTGATCGAAACCTTAAAACCATTGATTGTTTATTTGGTATGATTTAATGGTTTCTACAATTTTTTGTTTTAAGTACAAAGTTGAATGGTATTAGCATAGCTATAAAAGGAGAAAAATAAGGGGGAACATCCCGTACGCAGAAAACAGCATGGCTACCTAACATCACGTACCCATAACCTTGCCCATGCAAAAAATACCTACTCATTGTTCAATCATTTACTTTTTTCTTCTACCTTGTTTTTACCTTCTTAACCTTTTCAATCTCCTCCTTTACACCAATCTATTTATTTTCCACTCTTATCGTCTTTGCTTGTCAACATATTGTCATATATGGCTGCATGCAAAATCATGTATCAATAAGAATTTGATCTTCACGTACATGTGATTGTATCAGACGATTAAGATTGATTTAGATCAGTCGATCATGACTAGGTGGATGATTTAAAACTTAGAAGTCTAGGTCGACCGATAATTAGTTGTTAAAATTATTATTACTTGTTTATTAACTCTATATCTATATATCTTTAATTTAAATTTGAGTTTCATGAAATAAATGTTAGTATTTATGACTATAAAATAATAATTATAATATATTTTTTATAAATATGTTTCATATAACTATATAATAATAAAATGTAGTGTAATACGGGGTATATAACTTTGTCAATATATATTTTATATAAAATCTATAATCTTCTATATAAAAATTGATTTTCATACAATAAATTTATGTATTAGTGATTAAAAAATAGCGGCTTTAACATATATTCTATAAATATGTTTTATATATCTAATATAACAAAAAAGAATTAAATGTATTTATAAATAATGGGTTCAAAAATAAGTTTTTGATATAATAGATTTTTTTAAAGAAATCCGTTTTGTTCTCAAACATCTTTTAGAAAATCGTCTCCCAAGATTTTTAAGTAGATATACGTTGTTATAGTTTAACTTTTTATTAGAAAATCGTGTATAATTTTGTTTTCAAAATGCGTGTATCGCACGGGTACGCATAACTAGTTTTAATCCTGATTCATTTACTCGAAATTATCGAAACATAATTAAATCCTTCTAGAGTCGAGCCATTAATTCATTATCACTTACTTTTAAGAGTAAAACTCGAGTCCTCGCATTTGGATCAAAGACCATGTGCAAAATCTTGTGAGGTAGTAAACGACAAAGTTTCTTGGATCCTAGAAAACATATTAAACATCCAACATGAATCCCAAAGAATTGATTGAAGCACACATTATTGACCTATGTTGATTCATGTACATTCTCCATGGTAGACCACCCTAGTCAACTCCAAAAGCTCAATGTTCAATTAATAGAATGATTGATATCTTGGCTTCTTGGAGATGTAGTTTTGCTAAAACCTTGGTAATAGTGGTGATGATCATAAGTGATGGGATTGAGGGGGACAACATGTGCATGCATGGATGGACACTTAACATAACATGCATGTGCATGAAAACCAGGGTTTGTTTCTATTTATCCCAATGCTTTTGTCTTGATAGTATTGGACATCCATCCCCTAATTTACCTACTCCCATAAACCATACATATATACATGATACATGGACCCTTGTGTTATAACTTATTCTCATGCACAAATCACCCATGATCATTTTTGCTTTTGATTTCAATATACTTTTCTCCACATAAGATTTCTTATGTAATATAATGTGGCATGTAGCTAAACCACTCAATTTAGTTATATTTAAGGTTAAGCCTTTTCTCTAGTTAAATACATCCACTCACTAAAAGGAGTTCTAATTTATGATTAGTACTTTTGTATTAAATAACTTGTTCATTTGTATTCACTTTATTGTTTTCTTTTTGGATAACTTAAGTGTAGAGCGAACACTTTTTGATAGGAAATTAAAACTAGCTTCATCTGTTAACATATTAGTCATTTAGATTAGATATATAGATGGGCAAGGATAACATAAAAAAATCTAGCTTGTCCTTTTTGAAATGGAAATAATGAAATTTTTGCTTAGAACGTAAGTTAATTATAACAAGTTAACTACACTTAGAATGTACTTAGAGTGCTTGTGTCCTAGAGGTATCACATGTGTGTGAGAAACTCTCCGACCAAATAGTTACGGGTTCAAGTCCTGTGTAAGACATGTGACATAGATTTTGTGGTGTATATATTGTTAGTTAGCTGCCGTTCGAGGAAAAGAAAATTACGTATCACCGTAAGGAAATATAACGAAATTCTGATCCCGATACCATTGGAAACCAAACATACCAGTCGTCGTGAATCACAATGAAGATTAGAAATAAACAAATGTATAGTATCATATCTTTTCTCTATTGTGGGGATAATAATGAAATATAGGGGTCCATTCAGTATGACGAAAAACAGAGGTACCAAACTACACAACTAACCCATAAATAAACTGTAAACAAAACAAACATGAAACATGTATGATGTATCATAATATATCTTTTTTCTCTATTGTTGTGGGCATAATAATCAAATAAGGGGTCCATTCTACTATGAAGAAAAATAGAGAGATCCAAGGTACACAAGTAGCCCAAAACAACTTTTTTTAAGAAAATTTTTGAAATTTTAAAATAATTAATTAGACAACAGATAAGTGTTAAAAATAAGTAAAATCGCTGAAAAAAAAACCTAAAGCTTTTTTACGATATCATGAAGTGGTTTTTTTTTTTAAGAGTAGAGGGTTACCTTAGTAAAATAATATTATGAAGTCATTCTTAAGTGAAATAATTGGTCCACCGATAATGATAAGTAAGGGGTTTATAAGTTGATTATAATGTGAAGAAAATTAGAGATGCCCAAAGTACACAACTAAGCCCATAAATAAATAAAGTGAAAAATGAAAAAGGAAAGACAAAAAGTAAATATGGAGATGCGGGGTATCGATCCCCGTACCTCTCGCATGCTAAGCGAGCGCTCTACCATCTGAGCTACATCCCCATTCTGCATACTGCTTGGAGCATAATGTATATATTTTACATTATTTGAAAAAAATGTAACATTGAACTGAACTGAATTTGATGTCATTTTTCTTGTTTGATGTAAATTCTGTCTGTACTTGGTGATAAGAAGTTGCAAACATTGTTTATTTACAGCGAGATTGCTGCTCAAATTTTTCGTTCATTCGTAACCATTACTTAAACTTACTAATCACCAAAGCCAGAGGTACTTGCCGTAAGTTTCACGTCAACTCTCTTAAGATATTTAATCTGGGGTATCCATAATTAGGTTGCATGTTTTTCCATTCTTCCGGAGTTTGAGTTTAGCATTGGTATTCCTTAGTTGCGCTTTACAGTTCTTTTAGTCTAAAATCTATTTTGTGTTGTGTTGATTATGTACGTTTTCAGTTGTAGTTTTTGGTGCTGGTGCAGGGTGCTGGACTGCTGGTTAAATGGTGATGGTGACAGATAAATAATAACCAAAATAACCCATAGACTATAATTTATGCATTTCACCCAAAATGGTCCTTACGTCCCTCTCTACCGAACACCAGTCACAATGTTAGAACCAAGTCAAAACTGTGTAAAAATTCTGAGAGCAACACAGTAACTACATTGAAGAAGAAAGCTAGATCATACACTAAGGACAATACAAACCATACATCCAGTTTTCATATTACACAACTACATATTACACCAGATTAGAAACTTGTTGAATACTTTCATTAATACATAATCCCAATTTAAACAACACGTCAGATGAAATGCAACATTTTAGTTTACACAAAATAAATTGATTTATCCCTAACGTTGGAAGGAACAACAAAGTTGCAACAATGTAGCACCTCATTGTCTATCGTAAAGTAATTACAAACTTTAAAAAGTTTATGATGTGAAGAGTACCAGAAGAGATCAGCACTAGAAAAGTGTCATCTTAGCATCATATTCCACCATTTCCAAGAGGTTGCCTTGATGTGTCACCAGAAGCCCATGCTTTGTAGTCTTTCACCAACTGCATCAACGCCAAGAAAACAAAAACGTCAAGCAGATATTCACATCTGCTTAAGCTAGCACAATTATCATTCAAGAGATACTAGACGGGGGGAGAAGTATGTAGAGAATGTATTGTATATTTGTATCTCCCAACAGGTCAACATTTTAAACTTTAGAAAAAATGGAAACTGGTGAAACAGGTTGACCGGGCCAAATAGTTTTCAAAAGCTTTAAACCTCCTAAATCACTTCAATACATCAATTGAATACAAAATTTCAAAAAAAAAACACATAAAAGTGTTGGCGGGTCACCCAAACCTGACATAATCGGACTTATATATAAACTTGCCCATTTTGACCCATTAGCCAACCCGCCCATTTTGCACCTCTAATAAATACCCAAGGAAAGCATAAAGTTGGAATGTTAGATTGTTCTAGCAGAACGCTAGTGTATCATGGGCCATTACAGACAAAGGTCAACGTTATGGTCCCTTGGTTTTGCAACGTGAAGGGAGTCTTTGGACATGTTTATTCAGTAGTAATTCAAAGAGTAAAGACTTAAAACAAATTACATCATAAGTTTTTGGATGGTTTAATAGGCATTATCTGATCAGCAACAAACTGAATAACTATATGAGTCAATTTGTCAACTTAAAACAATCTTTTCTAACATTTTTTGAATTTCGAATTTTTATATAATATCATTACTGTGAAGAATCTGAGAAAATATTATTTTGATTAAGAATGAGCAGACTAAGTACTATAAAAAAGAAAATATAAAGCATCACATACCTGTGCCATAAACCGAGGAAGCATGATCTTCAGTATCTGCTCAAGCACTTGAGTGCCACTTGATTCAATGCTTTCCACCGGGAGTGCTTGGAACGGAAATGGAATGTCAATGCTAACCTGAACAAAAACCTCCAAATAATGAATATACGCTAATACAATTTCAATCCCTTTAAACTCCAAAGAAGAGACGAAGTTCATTTTTAGGCAACAGAAAAAGTTTTAAGAAACATGGATATTTATATTAACATTCTATAATGCACAAACTTGAATTAAAATCCATATCGGTTATGAATTTTGAAGGATAAATTTGACCTTGAACATTTCTCTTTTAGATGAGATGGAGTAATTGAAGTGTGAAACATGATAATCACCTCGATAACAGTGTCTGATGTGAGTTGTTGCATTGTTGAACTGCTCTCGTTCCTATCACATGATATTCTATTCACCATAGAAGCTGCATGCCCATACCAAACCAGTGTCAATGGTGTCCTGAAAAAAAGGATTATGTAATATAACTTAGACAAAGTAACATTAAATGAGTATTAACTTCTACATCCAGTTCCTAGCATTTTTGTAATTCTATGTTTCGAACTGCTTGGCCTATTCTTAGGATTTGTTGTCATCTTACTAAGCAATTGTCACCTACATCACTTGTGTTAACGGAGCAAAAAGAGCAGATATGTCATCAGGTTGCTTCCTAAACTTATGAGTTGGTCCTAAGCGTGATAGTAGTGATTTTAGAATTGCATGCCGAACTACTTCATTTGGTCCATACAAAATACCCTTCTGGATACTATTTCTACGTATTCGGAAGCATCAAGATTTTAGGATCATATATAAATGGTATGAAAGCACATCAGATTAACAGATGTCAGATTTCTCTTATGGTTGAGCGTCTTTAAATGTTACATTATTAACCGCATAATTGAGATTATAATTAGAAAAATCTTTGTACACTCGTAACCAGCTATTTATAGAAGTTAGTGATATACTTATACAAACCTATATGTAGTTGCCATATTAATCTCAAGTTAAAGAAATCATATCAATATCAAAAAACAATATGAATATCTTAGTTGACCTTATAAATCAAAGTGTATTTCCTTTTATAGTGTATTACCACCTTAATGAGAAAAGTAAATATGAAGACAAAAGTTAACTATTTGCTCACCGTCAAATTTATTATTTTGCGCAACCACAATCGGAGACCCCTCAAGCTGTATAAGTTAAAAACGAAACAGTAATATCAACATAACATACTTACAAGGCAGTACAATGAAGAGGGAATATCACAGAGACATTAATACCTTACAAGACAATAGGTTAATAGAACATCCATTAGGCTGCTCTTCAACTCGAACCAACAAAACAGGGCAAACCTCAAAAGCAAAAAACTTAAATGTGTACACGTAACACCTGAAAGTGTTGTCATCAATCCTCTCGATCCTTTGAGCATCCAGAACAGAATATTGGCTCGCAGGAAGGCTCATATACTCCACTGTCATTCACAACACGCATACATAAGTATATAACCATATAAGATTACATTTCTAGAGTGAACTAACAAATATCATCCATCGCGCTTTCCTAGGATAATCCAAAGGTCTATAGTTCAAACTCACACTTAAAGTTCTCAAAATTAATGTGCTGAGAGGTGGAAATCATAATCGAGATCCTGGAAACCACTCATCTTAATACAGCAAATTTAAAAATTACATTATAAAAATAATAATAATAATAATAATAATAAAAATAATAATAATAATAATAAAAAAA
>LBNU01022152.1:18111-36721 GCA_014162995.1 Artemisia annua | reverse complement strand
AAAAAAAAAAAAAAAAAAAAAAAAAAAAAAAAAAAAAACCAACTAAGTGAAAGTCCTAATTTACATTTGAAGCCTAACATCCAATCTTTTTTTGACCTACTTAGTTACTTCTAAAATGAGACTTTACTTAAAAAAGAACAATGAAATTTTACTTAAAAAAAAAAAAAAAAAAAAAAAGACACTTAATTAAACTAAGTCGATTCATTCCTTTTGAGCATATCCTTTAACCACCTGTCTTCCATGATACCGCTCTACTTGATTCCCACCGTTTCTTTTGATTTTATACACCCATTTGTTTCCAATAGGTTTTCTACATAGCTCCCATGTTTTATTCTTATGAAAAGCTTCAATTTCTTCTTGAAATGCTGCCATCCATAGCGATGCATATGGGTTATTCAGTGCCTCTTGAAGAGTTGACGGCTCTTCTTCCTCTATAACAAGGCAGTATGCAACGTTGCATGTTTCCTTCACGATTAAGAGTACGAGCTTGAGACTCGATTGTCTCATTCATGTCGTGCTAAGGTGCAGCTTCATAAGAATCATTCTGAAATAGTTTCTTTTGTTGTGCTATTATCTTCTCCATTATCTTTATCTTGAATTTTCTTAAAGACAACATCTCTGCTGACGACTACTTTGTGGCCTTTGGGGTCCCACAAGCGATACCCCTTTACTCCGTCAACATACCCCAAGAACAAGCATTTTTTGGATTTTGGATCCAACTTTGTAGTTTCTTTGTATTGTACATCACATATACAGAACTTCCAAATATATGAAGGTCAGAATAGTTGACTGGTTTTCCTGTCCACATCTTCATCGGTGTCTTCAACTTAACTGCAGTCGAAGGTAGGTGAACGATTTATCGCATAACAAGCGGTATTGACTACTTCTGCCAAACATTGCTCTTGGCTCTTGCTCTTTCTAAAAAGGTTTTGTTCATCCGCTCTGCCACTCCATTCTGTTGAGTGTATGCCATCGTTAACTGCCTTTTGATTCCTTCTTGCCTATAAAAGGCATCAAATTCATCACCAGTGTATTCGCCTCTATTATTTGTCCTCTAACACTTGATTTTCTTTCCAGAATCAAGTTCAACTCGCACTTTGTAAACTTTGAAAATTTCAAACGCATCAGACTTCTTGATTTGGTACATCCAACATCACCTAGAATCAAGTTCAACATGTGCTTTGTAAACTTTGAAAATTTTAAACACATCAGACTTCTTCTTGATTGGTACACCCAACATCTCCTCATCGATGAAATATACAAAATACTTCGCTCGTCCCAGGGATATAACTAGCTGCCACACGTCAGAGTGAACCACCAATTCTATAACATAGACACTTCTAGAAATTGATGTCTTGAATTTTAGGCAATGTTGCTAGATAATAACACAATGCTCACCAAAAGGTAAAACTACCTTATTGAGACCATGAAGTAGCTTTCTCTCCACAAGAATCTTCATTCCTTGTTGTTCAGACATATGTCCAAGCTTTTGAAGTTATGTTACTGTAGCTTTATGGCTCGGACTATGTGAAGCAAGAGATGCTTCCGCCTAATGCATTATCTCTTCTTTTACCTTTTCTCCTTTCATAAGTACAAGTAGTTTTGTATTTCCACCTTACAACCAAAATCATCCAATTGTACTGGAGAAAATAAATTTTTCTTTAAGCCCTCTATGTGTCGCACATCGCTAATAGCACGAACTGTATGCCTCTTCACCATGATACTTCCAATTCCAATGATCTTTAGTTCATGATCATTGCAAATATACACAAATCCGCCTTCAGAGGTTGATTTATATAATGAAACCATTCTCTTCTAGCGGTCATATGAAAAGTAGCTCCCGCATCAAACAATCATACAGTTGCAAATCTCTTTCTGCCTTCATTTGCAACTGTTGCTTCACAACACATGGCGTTCCCATCTTCAGAAGTGCTAGCGATATTTCCCTAAGGATTAAAGTTATTTAGAACCCAACAATCCATCTTCAAGTGACCCGGCTTGCCACATTTGTAGCATTTGTAACTAACCTTCCTTCATGATTTACCATGATTGCAACTCTCACTGGGCCAAGTTCCATTGACCTCCCTCTCGTCACCACCAAAGCCTCGACCTGTCTTGAACTAGTGTAATTGTCCTCCCTATTGTTGCGCCTATTTTCTTCTTCAAGAATAGCGGTCATCGAAGACTAGATAGTCCGAAAGGACATCATTGGTTAAGTTGATGATGAGCTAGTCATGCGAGTCATGTAAACTTTGAAATAGAATTTCAACACGTTCATGTGGCTCTATTATACAACTCAAAGAAGTGAGTTGGGAAAATAGAGTACTCAAACTATTGACATGCTCGGTCACTGAGTAGATTCCGTCATGCGCAAAGCATGTAGCTTCCTCTTAAGGAAAATTTTGTTGTGGAGTGATTTTGCCTCATATAATCAAGCAAGATGATCCAAAATCTCCTTTCCACTTTTCTTCTCCTCTATGCTTGACAAAACTCCATCCGTTAATGCAAGATGAAGATTTGCAATAGCATTTCCGTCCATCTCGTCCCATTTAGTCTCATCCGTAACCTCAACTGGCCCTTCACCAATGGCCGCTAAACATTTATCCTTTCTTAGGATAGCCTTCATCTTTAGCTTCCACAGTGAGAAATTACTCCTATTGAATTTTCAATTTCAAATTTGTCGCCATAGCTACAATCACAATCTTCTTTTCGATAAAACTATTATTTGTTGATAATAGTAACGAACACCTTTCAAGTGAGTATAATCTTACTTATCTATTGATATGGAGGGTCCACTTATTAATGGCAACCACAAAACATACGATAAATAATTATACACACCCAACCTTGGCTTTTGATATCACTTGTTGAGAAAAGTGATACCAGATTCAAGCAAAACCATAACTAAAATATGAAATGCAATAAAAGATGAAACACGGATAAAAACCACGGGCAAGGAAAGATATGTTTTACTATGTAGAAACTTAAGAATTACACACTCTCTAATTACAAGGATAAACACCAATAGTTATATTTCTTGCATTAGGAGATATTACAAACTCTTTAGCTTTCTCACAAGAACTCTATGGGATAAAAATGAAGCAAGGATTCATTGCCTTTTATAGGCAAATTAATTTAGTTGTGACATCATCCATGACTATACCACAATCCAAGTTGTACTATAACATTCCCATCAATTATTGTAGGCTTTGATACAATGTATCTTGATACATTTTAACAATTGCAAGGCAACATTTGTCTCTATGTCCCTTTGTCTACATTTAAGAGATTCATTTCTTTACAAACCAATAAAACTCGGACAAATAAGTTTAGTCATGAATTTCGGCTTATTTTTAGCTTATTTTTAGGCTTCACAATTTCTCTTTCATTAAGAGAAATGATCGGGAGCCGTAAAGATGTACCTAATTTTAGGCCTAAAATTGCATGACATCATCGCGTTGGTTGGAGTCCAATTACTCACTTCTTTACAAACTAATAAAACACTTACACGCAAGTTTCAGCATAAACTTAGGGGGTGTTTGATTTCGACTTAATTGACTTAATATGAAAAAAACTAAATTAATTAAGTCATATGAAAACTGTTTGTTTGTGACTTAATAGAGAAAGGTGACTGAAAATATTAAGTAATAAAACTGAGGTTGTCTGCATTAAGTCATCCGTTAATTAAAAAAAATTTAGACAATTGTTTCATGTAATCTAAAATATTAAACTTCCAGCAGACTGAATAAAAATAAATCTTAGACATTTAATTAAAATATATATATAAATGATTACATAAAGGGCGTTCGAGTGGAAGAACAGCAATCGACTCGGTTCTCCGAGCAACAAATCGAGCTTTTCGAGCAGATGACGAATCAGCTGAAACTGACAGCGACTGTTTCGGCGAATCATCTGATGGCGTCAGTCCAAAAATAGCATTACGTGGGCTAACTGAAATGAGTTTTTTTCTGAATTGAAATGGAATTGAACATGAGGATGATGAATAGTAATAACAGCTGGAGCTTAATGCCATTGTTTGGAAAGATATTTAGTTTATTTGAATTTGTGTTGTTGGTGTATTGTATCATAGGTTAGAGTGAGTGAAGGGAGATAACTGTTTGTGGTATTGGATAAGCTAACGGTATCTGTGAAGGGTTTATGTTAGCGAAAGTCATGTTAGGATTGCTAAATTGCGCGCCTTTACCCACCGAACCGACAAGGTCAAAATATTGGTGTTAAAATTGAAATTGGTGGTTGTAAAAGTAAATACTCCCTCCGTCCCATATTAAGTGTCTACAATGGAATCTTTGAATGTCTCAAATTAAGTGTTCACTTATACCTTTTAACCAATAAGATGAGACTTTAGTGGGTCAAAATAATATTAGATTGGTGGAGAGTTTAGTTAGTGGAATCTCCTAAAACTTTGTGCATTATGAAAGTGGACACTTAATATGGAACGGAAGGAGTAACTATTAAGGCTATGTTTTGCGCAAAGCTTTTTAGAGCTGTGAGCTTTGCTATTTTTTAGGAAAGCTCATTTTTTCAATGCTTCTTTATGAAGCAGTGAGCAGTGAGTTGTGGCTACTGCTCACAGCTCACAGCTACTGCTTACTGCTACTGCTCACTGCTACTTTTGCCAAACATAGCCTTAGGCTATATTTGGCGCAGAGCTTTTTGGAGCTTTTTGGGATGATGAGCGGTGAGCAATGAGCTTTTTGATTTTTAGTTTTCGTTTGGCATGAGAGCTGTGAGCTTTGCTATTTTTTAGGAAAGCTCATTTTTTCAATTCTTCTTTATGAAGCAGTGAGCAGTGAGTTGTGGCTACTGCTCACAGCTCACAGCTACTGCTTACTGCTACTGCTCACAGCTACTTTTGCCAAACATAGCCTTAGGCTATATTTGGCGCAGAGCTTTTTGGAGCTTTTTGGGATGATGAGCGGTGAGCAATGAGCTTTTTGATTTTTAGTGTTCGTTTGCCAAAAGAGCGGTGAGCTTTGCTATTTTTAGGAAAGCTCATATAGAAGAGTTGACGGCTCTTCTTCCTCTATAACAAGGCAGTATGCAACGTTGCATGTTTCCTTCACGATTAAGAGTACGAGCTTGAGACTCGATTGTCTCATTCATGTCGTGCTAAGGTGCAGCTTCATAAGAATCATTCTGAAATAGTTTCTTTTGTTGTGCTATTATCTTCTCCATTATCTTTATCTTGAATTTTCTTAAAGACATCTCTGCTGACGACTACTTTGTGGCTTTTGGGGTCCCACAAGCGATACCCCTTTACTCCGTCAACATACCCCAAGAACAAGCATTTTTTGGATTTTGGATCCCGCTTTGTAGTTTCTTTGTATTGTACATCACATACACAGAACTTCCAAATATATGAAGGTCAGAATAGTTGACTGGCTTTCCTGTCCACATCTTCATCGGTGTCTTCAACTTAACTGCAGTCGAAGGTAGGTGAACGATTTATCGCATAACAGGCGGTATTGACTACTTCTGCCAGAACAATTTTTCTAAGTTTCAGTTGCCAACATTGCTCTTGGCTCTTGCTCTTTCTAAAAAGGTTTTGTTCATCCGCTCTGCCACTCCATTCTGTTGAGTGTATGCCATCGTTAACTGCCTTTTAATTCCTTCTTGCCTATAAAAGGCATCAAATTCATCACCAGTGTATTCGCCTCTATTATTTGTCCTCTAACACTTGATTTTCTTTCCAGAATCAAGTTCAACTCGCACTTTGTAAACTTTGAAAATTTCAAACGCATCAGACTTCTTGATTTGGTACATCCAACATCACCTAGAATCAAGTTCAACATGTGCTTTGTAAACTTTGAAAATTTTAAACACATCAGACTTCTTCTTGATTGGTACACCCAACATCTCCTCATCGATGAAATATACAAAATACTTCGCTCGTCCCAGGGATATAACTAGCTGCCACACGTCAGAGTGAACCACCAATTCTATAACATAGACACTTCTAGAAATTGATGTCTTGAATTTTAGGCAATGTTGCTAGATAATAACACAATGCTCACCAAAAGGTAAAACTACCTTATTGAGACCATGAAGTAGCTTTCTCTCCACAAGAATCTTCATTCCTTGTTGTTCAGACATATGTCCAAGCTTTTGAAGTTATGTTACTGTAGCTTTATAGCTCGGACTATGTGAAGCAAGAGATGCTTCCGCCTAATGCATTATCTCTTCTTTTACCTTTTCTCCTTTCATAAGTACAAGTAGTTTTGTATTTCCACCTTACAACCAAAATCATCCAATTGTACTGGAGAAAATAAATTTTTCTTTAAGCCCTCTATGTGTCGCACATCGCTAATAGCACGAACTGTATGCCTCTTCACCATGATACTTCCAATTCCAATGATCTTTAGTTCATGATCATTGCAAATATACACAAATCCGCCTTCAGAGGTTGATTTATATAATGAAACCATTCTCTTCTAGCGGTCATACGAAAAGTAGCTCCCGCATCAAACAATCATACAGTTGCAAATCTCTTTCTGCCTTCATTTGCAACTGTTGCTTCACAACACAGGGCGTTCCCATCTTCAAAAGTGCTAGTGATATTTCCCTAAGGATTAAAGTTATTTAGAAGCCAACAATCCATCTTCAAGTGACCCGGCTTGCCACATTTGTAGCATTTGTAACTAACCTTCCTTCATGATTTAGATTTACCATGATTGCAACTCTCACTGGGCCAAGTTCCATTGACCTCCCTCTCGTCACCACCTAAGCCTCGACCTGTCTTGAACTGGTGTAATTGTCCTCCCTATTGTTGCGCCTATTTTCTTCTTCAAGAATAGCGGTCATCGAAGACTAGATAGTCCGAAAGGACATCATTGGTTAAGTTGATGATGAGCTAGTCATGCGAGTCATGTAAACTTTGAAATAGAATTTCAACACGTTCATGTGGCTCTATTATACAACTCAAAGAAGTGAGTTGGGAAAATAGAGTACTCAAACTATTATTGACATGCTCGGTCACTGAAGTAGATTCCGTCATGCACAAAGCATGTAGCTTCCTCTTAAGGAAAATTTTGTTGTGGAGTGATTTTGCCTCATATAATCAAGCAAGATGATCCAAAATCTCCTTTCCACTTTTCTTCTCCTCTATGCTTGACAAAACTCCATCCGTTAATGCAAGATGAAGATTTGCAATAGCATTTCCGTCCATCTCGTCCCATTTAGTCTCATCCGTAACCTCAACTGGCCCTTCACGAATGGCCGCTAAACATTTATCCTTTCTTAGGATAGCCTTCATCTTTAGCTTCCACAGTGAGAAATTACTCCTATTGAATTTTCAATTTCAAATTTGTCGCCATAGCTACAATCACAATCTTCTTTTCGATAAAACTATTATTTGTTGATAATAGACTAATAGTAACGAACACCTTTCAAGTGAGTATAATCTTACTTATCTATTGATATGGAGGGTCCACTTATTAATGGCAACCACAAAACATACGATAAGTAATTATACACACCCAACCTTGGCTTTTGATATCACTTGTTGAGAAAAGTGATACCAGATTCAAGCAAAACCATAACTAAAATATGAAATGCAATAAAAGATGACACACGGATAAACACCACGGGCAAGGAAAGATATGTTTTACTATGTAGAAACTTAAGAATTACACACTCTCTAATTACAAGGATAAACACCAATAGTTACATCTCTTGTATTAGAAGATATTACAAACTTTTTAGCTTTCTCACAAGAACTCTATGGGATAGAAATGAAGCAAGGATTCATTGCCTTTTATAGGCAAATTAATATAGTTGTGACATCATCCATGAGTATACCAAAATCCAAGTTGTACTATAAGATTCCCATCAATTATTGTAGGCTTTGATACAATGTATCTTGATACATTTTAACAATTGCATGGCAACATTTGTCTCTATGTCTACATTTAAGAGATTCACTTCTTTACAAACCAATAAAACTGAGACAAATAAGTTTAGGAGTTAATTGCATTTTTGGTCCCTGTGGTATGGCAAAATTGCAAGTTTGATCCTCAAAACTTTGAAAGTGCAGTGATAGTCCCCATTTTGAAGTTTTGGTTGCATTTTTGTCCCTGGATATAGTTAAATGACTAAAATACCCCTTGTCTTCTTCAGAAAAGACAAGGGCAATTTGGTCATTTCACACTGATCAAGGACCAAAAATGCAACCCAAACTTCAAAATGAGGACTATCGCTGCACTTTCAAAGTTTTGAGGACCAAACCTGCAATTTGGCTATACCACAAGGACAAAAATGCAATTAACTCTAAGTTTAGTCATGAATTTTTGATTATTTTTAGGCTTCACAATTTCTCTTTCATTAAGAGAAATGATCGGGAGCCGTAAAGATGTACCTATTTTTACGCCTAAAATTGCATGACATCATCGCGTTGGTTGGAGTCCAATTACTCACTTCTTTACAAACTAATAAAACACTTACACGCAAGTTTCAGCATAAAATTAGTCTTATTTTTAGACAATTGTTTCATGTAATCTAAAATATTAAACTTCCAGCAGCTAAACAAAATAAAAATAGGGCAAATACAAAAAAATGCATCAAAATTGACACTTTTTGTGATTGTATGTAGCCAACTATTTTTTTTTTCTTATTGTAGGTATTTTGTGACCATTTTTACCCTTAGTTTTTTCAAAATTTGAAGAGTAAAATGGTCATTTTACATGGTAGAATAGTGACAAAATACAAGCAGCGATCGAAATTTGAAAGTTCATTACATACAATAATAAAAAAAAATAGTTGGCTACACACAATCACAAAAGTATCAAGTGTTCTATGTATTTTTTTTGTCATTTGGCCATAAAAATAAATTAATTAAAATATATATAAATGATTACATAAAGGGCGTTCGAGTGGACGAACAGCAATCGACTCAGTTCTCCGAGCAACAAATCGAGCTTTTCGAGCAGATGACGAATCAGCAGAAACTGACAGCGACTGTTTCGGTGAATCGTCTGATGGCGTCAGTCCAAAAATAGCATTACGTGGGCTAACTGAAATGAGTTTTTTTCTGAATTGAAATGGAATTGAACATGAGGATGACGAATAATAGTAACAGCTGGAGCTTAATGCCATTGTTTGGAAAGATATTTAGTTTATTTGAATTTGTGTTGGGTGTATCATAGGTTTTAGAGTGAGTGAAGGGAGATAACTGTTTGTGGTATTGGATAAGCTAACGGTATCTGTGAAGGGTGGGTTTATGTTAGCGAAAGTCATTTCGGATTGCTAAATTGCGCGCCTTTACCCACCAAACCGACAAGGTCAAAACTCAAAATATTGGTGTTAAAATTGAAATTGGTGGTTGTAAAAGTAAATAACTATTCGTGCGGTAGGGTTAGGCTATGTCTGGCGCAAAGCTTTTTAGAGCTTTTTGGGTGATGAGCGGTGAGCAATGAGCTTTTTGATTTTTAGTTTTTGTTTGGCATGAGAGCTGTGAGTTTCGCTATTTTTTAGGAAAGCTCATTTTTTCAATGCTTCTTTATGAAGCTGCTCACTGCTACTGCTCACAGCTACTTTTGCCAAATATAGCCTTAGGCTATATTTGGCGTAGAGCTTTTTGGGATGATGAGCGGTGAGCAATGAGCTTTTTGATTTTTAGTGTTCGTTTGCCAAAAGAGCGGTGAGCTTTGCTATTTTTTAGGAAAGCTCATTTTTCCAATACTTTTTTAAGAAGCTGTGAGCGGTGAGCAATGAGCTGTGGCTACTGCTCACAGCTCACTGCTACTGCTCACAGCTACTTTTGCCAAACATAGCCTTAGTCAGCAGCGTCCTTTGAGCTATTAGCACAAATGACAACTACAAGTAAGCTTGCAAAAATCGCGAATCGGTAGTCAGGCGGTCGACCCCTTTGTAGCTTGTAATTAGTCAATGCGGGATTAATCGGTGATTAATTGGATTGGCACTTCCGACAAATTTTAGGTATTTTCGACGAGTTTTGGGTATTCACGGCAAGTTTTTCCTTCAAAAAACACCTTGTAGTAAATATAAACGGCAACTATAAGTGATTAAAACTAATTTACGACAAGTTTTGAGTATTTCCGACAACATTTGTAAGTTTTCGACAAGTTTGACCACCGTTAACAGTCGTTGACCGATTTACACAAATCAGAAACGTTGGTGGTTCAGTAGCGTATAGGCGGCGATTAATTGGCCTTGTAGGCCTTGTTTTGCAACACTGGTCTACAAGACCAAGCTCTAAAAGCGAAAGTATAAGCCTAAGCCAAAAGTCTGGATAATAAATGTGAGATTAAATGCGTAGTACATAAGTTGATTCAACATTGAATGAGGTTGGGGTATTTATACAACCCCAACTACTGCACCTGACAACATGAGAAAGTGATGAGCCGAGTTATACCTAGCATAAGGGCTAGGCGTCAGGTCCACGTGGGGGACAAGATCCCGTAATATCCAGGTATGGCGGCTCACGCCCGGTTTTTGATAAGGACTGCTGGATAAAAAGGTTTCCTGGGTAAAAAAGGTACTTACCTTTAACACATGGCCAGAGTTGTGTCACATAACCGTTAGGAGCTATTCGTCTGAGCTCATTCGAATCAGTGCTGATAAACATCTTATTTTGTCAAAATGAACCATCTTATTCAGATAAAAAGATATAATATATAATCTTACTATCTTATAAAGCATAAAGACATTTTTTTTTGGCATTTTATGTCTTAAAATTCAGCATTACAAAGCTATCTTTACAAACATTTAATGCACAAATACATTAATTCAATACATATAATTAATACTCTTATTAAAGCACCCCTTCACTCAAAAATACAACTTTATTAACAGATGGTACAATCTAAGAAGCATACTAATCTACACTAGATACAATACATATACTGAAAATTAAGGAATACATAATTAGATGCCTATAGTACAAGTCATATAAACACAACTACACTACATAAGTAAAAAAATAATAATAATAAAAATAAATAAATAAATAAACTTTCTTTGAAGTAATACATATTCCGAATCCTTTAATTCGTTCGGTTAAAAGAAAAACAAACCGAAAGATAATACATCACTGATCCCTGAGAAGTTGAACTTCATTTTAATATTCAAATCCTTTAATTCGCTTGGTTAAAAGAAAACAGAACAAACACATCATGGATATATTTTGAACCATAACTTCTTTTAGATATCCGAAAGCAATAAAGAAAAACGAGAACAAAATTGTTAACGTTTCATCTTCATTTCGTTCGGTTTAGATTAAACAAACAAAAACCATTCTAAGTCTAGACACAACCATAACCTTCACCATAACTTAATCAACTCTCATCTATATCTAATTTAAAACGGAGACTCAAAAAGAAACAAAGATCTCAGATTTGTTTAAAACACATTCAAGTATTTACGGATCTATATAGATATCATGTGTTTGAACTCATAACATCATAGATCTATGCGAAGCATCACTTCATTTTTTAAATATACGAAACTTTTAAAGAAATAACAAAGCTAAAAATGTTTCATTCTATCTTATGTTTCGATTTACAAAACGAAATACAAACCCGAGACCCTTTTTGGAAAAGATCTTTAGCCGAATATCTTTAAGAGGTTGTGGTGGTGATTCGTCAAACATAGCAACAAGATTAAAAGGGATTTGCTTATTGAATTAAGACAAAAGAGGGTAGTTGTTTTAGATTAAAAGTTGCGGTTGGTTTATTTTTTTTTTTTTTAAAGGTTAAGAGAGCATTGTTGGTGACTATGTGTGCAAAAAGAAAATAATGGTTATGGAAGTGAATATATAAGTGGTTATTATGTGTTTTTGGATTGGATTTTGGTTTTGTGTTTGTTGGGCTGGTCATTCCACCAATGGGCGAATTTTGTTGCAACAACAATTTTTTTTTCCTTTTTTTTTGGAATGAGAGAAAGCTGCACTACAACGTAAAATACTTGAATTAGCCGTAAAAAAGAAAAGGGACAAAGACGAGGTATTTAAAAGACAATTATATAAACATAACTCAAGCATACAACTCCTATTCATCACTTTTGACTTTTGATGGTGTTAACATTTAACATTTATTTTAGGTATCCGCAGCTGTAACGCGCTGCTAATATATTTTAAAGGGTGTCAGGTTATAAATAAAAAAATGTTTGAACACCACCAACAAAAGCCCCAAAATGACTCTTTTCTTTCCAATTATGTGTTAAATACTTAAATCAAGTGCAATTTACTGTAGTAATTAATCACGTCACATTGTGGGAAAACAAGGAAAGAGGGAAGGAGATTTTTTTAACTTTACAAATACTCCTCACATACTCTTTACTCTCATTTCAATTCCCTCACTTTCTCTCTTTAAACTCCACCCAAACAAACACACACAAACACACACACACTAACGGAATGGTGACGTCATCCGTCAGTTACGATTCATTCAACGACGTCGCTTCACCGGTGCAATATTCACCTCACAAATCGCAACCTCCTCCTGCTTCAGGTATATATTCTTAATCTTATTATCCTCTTAATTATTTAATTTATTAATTTATTTATATTTAATTAGATTTTATGCTATTTTGAGTTATTATTTAGTAACTGAATTGTCGTAGTAGATTTAATCGTAACGATTAACGAATTTATACTAGCTGTGACGTCATCAGTGAAATATATATAGGTTATGTATGTATAGTTAGTGTAATGCTTGGTTAGGCTTGTATAAGTATGTATAGTTTATGTAGATATAATCTTAAGTTCGTAACCGATTGTCGAATTTATACTCGTTGTGACGTCACCAGTGAAATGTAATGTATGTTTGATTCAGCTTGTATAAGTACCATCGTGATGATTTTCGAATTTATACTAGTGGCGACGTCATCAATGAAATGTTTGTTGATTAGGCCTGTAATCGTGATGTTTTTAGAATTGATACTACTTATGCATATAAATATGTATTGTTTATGTGGATATTATCGTGATGATTCTAGACTTTTTACTAGTTGTGACGTCATTAAGGAAATGTATGTTGATTAGGTTGTATAAATATGTGTAGTTCATGTAGATATAAGCGTAAGTTCGTAACAATTCTCGAATATATACTAGTTGTCACATCACCATTGAAATGTATGTTGGATTAGGCTTGTATAGTTTGTGTAGATATAATCGTGATGATTCTCGAATTTTATACTTGTTGTGATGTCATATTGTCATTAATGAAATGCTAAATGTATGTAGATATAATCGTAATGATTTTTGAATTTTTACTAGTTGTGGCTTCCTTAATGAAATGTATGTTTGATTAGGTGTATATAAATATGTATAGTTTATGTAGACATAGTGGTGATGATTTTCGTATTTACACTAGTTGTGACGTCATTAATGAAATGATAAATGTATGCTGATTAGGTTTGTATATAGTTTATGTAGCTTGATGATTTTCGAATTCATACTAGTTGTGACGTCGTTAATGAAATGTTAAACGTATGTTGATTATTGATTAGGTTTGTATAAATATACAGATAGATTTGAATGGAGATGCTTCTAGTAGATAGATATGATTCGGAAGAAAGATATATTAGATATTAGATTAGTGAATGATAGTTATATACGTATATCTTTTGGTTCGTTATTTGTCACTAGTTTTGGTCGAATTTGCATCTGAATTCCGAAAACTTTTTGTGAATGCGAGTCATGCAAGAGATTAACAGTTTAGTTAGTGGTTCGTCTGTTATGTTTGAACTATTGTGATAAAAGTATAAAAGCTAACGAATTCCAGGAAATTTAGCTCTGTTTCTAGAAACGCAGGCTATATTAAATTTTATATCTAGCAAGGGCAGCTAGTCGCTCGTTGTTACAAAATTAATAGATTAGTAGATAACTATTTTTTTTTTCTAGGTATATTTTTCCGCACAGATCATTGTTTACCACTATGGACATTTGGTAACTAGAGGAAATTTGATCACTAGTTCTCGCATTGTTTGCTTGACTTCGGTCTTATGTGTAAGGACATACTGTATCAATTCAATGCACTGTGCTGAAGAGGCTTGAAATTTGTTCTGGTTCACTTTCACCTGGTGCATTTTTCTGTTTTCCGATATAAAAGTTTCATTTTCTAGCGAGGATATCGAAGATGGATAGTTGAGTATTAGCCTTTGTTACATTGATATGGTTTGGTAATGATTCCGTTTTATGTCAACAAGACTACACAGATACCACATATCTGAGGTTTCTTGCATCAAATGGTGAAGCTGGTTCAATTATCGGAAAGGGTGGATCAACAATATCTGATTTCCAATCGCGATCTAATGCACGGATTCAGTTGTCACGGAGCTATGAGTATTATCCAGGAACATCTGATAGGATTATTATGGTGTCTGGAACATTAGATGAAGTTCTTGATGCCTTTGAACTTATCCTCACTAAGTTGGTAAATGAGGTACTCCTCATTACTCAGCTTACATTTAGTTGATTACACGAGTGATTATCTAAAAACATAATGTGTATTGTTGATTAGTTTAATGCTAAAGATAGCAAGGATGCTGAACCAAGAACTAAACTTAGGCTACTTGTACCGAATGGCTCTTGTGGTGGAATCATTGGAAAAGGGGGATCCATGATAAAGTAAGATTGCCACTCACTAAATTATATCTGCTACTTTGATTTGTTTGATATGCTGCATCTTTGTGCTACTACTTCCTGAAGGCAGTTTCTATGGAGAAAAAAGTTACACAGTATTGGATGATCTTTGTTTACGTGAATCAATTTTAATTATAGATTGTCCATTAGGAAATTGTGAAACAACCATCTAAACAGCTTGTAAAATTAAAAAAAAGTGTCTGCTGTTAGTCGATATCTGATATTGGGAGACATACGAAATAGGCTACTTCCTTAAATTGGCGAAGCAGATGTTGATATTGTGCAATATTTTGATTTACTTATGGCTTATAGGCTTATCATGGGTCTGAGTGTATGTGGTTAAGTCTGAACCTGTGTTCAGATTGAATTTTGATTTCTAGTCCGTATTTGTTGTCCTAGAACTTGTGGATGATGCTTATCTTCTTGGTGAAACACTTAAGTTCTCCCGAACTTTAGAATGATTACTTTGTATTAAGCATTTAAATACAGTATCATCTCGATTTGGGTAAATACCAAATTATTCCAAGGAAAATGGAAGGGATTGGAACCATCGATGGTACTAAAGAAGCAAAAACAACTACTATTTCATCAACTAATATACATTTCTTCCGAGAAGTTTAAAAGTAGGTGCTGGATGAAGCCAGTAACGTTTTTTGTTATCATTTCCCGTGTGCTTATTGGTTGTTCACTGCATTATGAATTAGATTGCTGGAATAAGTTTTAACGACTGATTTGAAATGTATGATTTACACAAATTAGTTATTTCTTTCTTATGTACAACTTTATTACAATATGTGGTAGTGATGATTATAATCAGAGATGTCATGTACAGTCATGCAGTAAACTTATATGCTGTTAATCCACTTCACTTGTGTGCCTCAAAAAATTTCTCCCTTTTGGGTAGTTATGTGGTCTATGGACATTTCAAAGCTTATGCAAACTTGTTATTTTGATCTGTCGTTTTGCAGGTCTTTCATTGAAGATTCTGAAGCTAACATTAAGATATCCCCTCAGGATAACAGCTATATTGGATTAAATGATAGATTGGTAACGGTATCTGGCACCTTACAGCAGCAGATGGTAGCTACTAATCTGATTCTATCAAGATTGTCAGAAGATCTTAACTACATACAATCTATCGGCCCCCCATTTCCATATGCACGTACGCTCTCTCTTTCATAATTATATTCTCATGTTATTCTGATATGCACTTATATTCCTATTGGAAAATATTGATATTACTTGAAAAGAGTACTAAGACTAACATGACAATACTTAATAAATGTCAATGTCCAAAACCCTGTGGCAAAACCATTATTTTCAGAGCAAACCTGATTGGAAACCATATTAGATGCAACTTCAAAAAAGAGTCCGAGACCTAAAGCCCAGGGACAGAAAGTACGTGATGACTAGAGTGATTTAGTTTTGACGCGGTAGGAACTCTAGTGGCTCATAGCTCAACCTCATAGGCTAAACGATTTAGCTGGATCAAGTAACAGCTGAGACATCTTTACTGAATTCCATTATATGATTATAAATTCACAGTAAACACTCAAACACATATATGGGATCTTATTTTAAACTGTAAGATTGAAAAGAGAATGACTGCCGGTTGTGACTTTTTAGCTAAACTTCTAATAATATAGATTTGTCCATTTGCTTATTACTGTTTCGTTTGTCTGCTTCTGCAGAACCTCACGGTGTGCCAAACTATGGACCATATGGGGGTGGTAAGAAATTCGAGAACAACCAGTTTCAGAACAATAAGGTTAATTATTTTCTGCATAGTTTTCTCTCTGTTAGATTAACTATCCATATGTGAACTGTTAATTCATTCCTGATACTTGGTGATTTTACAGCACTATAAACATAAAATGATCATGAGTTTTGTCTAAAGGAAATAAACAATTGTTTTGTCACATCACTCTGCAAGAAAAAATACATGGGCGTTCAACTTATATTTGGTGTTTGATGTCCTTTGGAAATAAACAATTGTTTGTATATTTGGATTGGTAATGCAATTGTATTTGAAGCAAATGATATATTCACAATGTCTTCAACTCTAACGTGTATCTACATTCGGCTAAATAGCTACTAGTATCTGTTTCTTTCTCTTTGTTCCCGTTTGTGTCTGCTTTTAATAGTATCATGAAGCAGAGGCACTCCCTTTTTTATTATTGAACTTCATTATTTGGATAAGTAGATTGAACTTGAGGCGACAGTTTCAACCCATTTGCTTATGGTTGTATCAATTCGCGTTATGGTTTATCTCAAATGGGTCAAACGGGTAAAATAGTGAGATACAAAGAGTTCCTTAAAAAGGAAATGGTTGACATGTTGAAAGGATTCCAAAGTGTATATGTTTAGCATAAAACCTACTAAATCATCGTATCAAAGAAAAAGTTTAATACTCTAATTATTGTTACAGTACAAGTGTTATAATATTTCACTATTTATTAATATAAAAAAAAGTAAAATTATGGACAAAAAGTGTTATGGGTCAACCCAACCCGCCTATCTTCTCAAGCTCTAGTTGTAGCAATGAAATTTATGATGTTCCAGTACAGTTCAATTTACAGAAACTGTCCTTGTATTTTGCAGGAGGACATCACCAAATCAGTGACTCTGGCTATTGCAGATGAGCACGTAGGGATTGTTGTTGGCCGTAGTGGTAGAAATATTGCAGAAATTACTCAGGTAAGCGTGGAGGTGCACCTTTTGGCTCATTTTGCGCCATCATAATTCTTATTATCCTCTCATTTCAGATTAGTGGAGCTAGGATTCAGATTTCTGGAAGAGGTGATTTCATACATGGAACAACTGATAGGTATGTAGCTTGTTTGAGACAATTCCTTTCTCAATACCAAAATTAAAATACTTGCTCCTTTCTTGGTTGCCATCTCAATTAATTATTCATTATCTGGCAGGAAAGTAACCATCACGGGGTCACAAAGGCAAATCAGTGTAGCAGAGGCCATGATAGTGCGCAAGGTTGCTTCACCTTCGTCTCCACCACCAGCTTCAACTCCTGAGACCTGATAAAGCATCTTTTTAAGGTTTTCCCTTTCTTTCGCCTTTAGAATATGAATTACATCTCACCTATAGTGTTTCTATGTGCATGATGTTTAAAGTCCGTACCACAGATTTGTCACCAAAACCATCTTAAAATCACTGGAAAACGTAGAAAATAGAACATAGCATTTGCCATAGATCAGTTTTATTGTAGTATAGGTTCAGGAGGCTTAAGTTCATGAAATGCATTGGTAGTATCTTTTGTTAAATTGAGATCTTAACATCTTACGTAATGAGCATTTCCTTTTAATTTGGCTTTCATATTAATAAAAAATTTGAGAATTTCAGATACAACAAAATACACAAGATGAATTACTTCGTATAATAGTACATGCGTCTCTTACAAGAAAATATGATGAAAAGTGTAGTGTATATGATGCAATTTATTACATGGGTTACTAATGCATAACGCCATAGTATGATATAAGAAATTAAATTGTGAGTAATGGCCACATTATTTGAAATAGAAATAGTTTATGGATGATAGCCACCATAATCACTGTTCCCTGATCCGTATCCGTTTCCATATCCGGAGCCACTCCCGTATCCCGAACCTTGCCCGTTACGCCCTCTTCCTCCTCCACCACCTCCACCGCTGCCGCCACCACCACCACCACCACCACCTTTTTTCCCACCGCCGCTGCCATATCCTGAGCCGCTACCACTCCCATATCCTGAGCCACTTCCTGACCCATTCCCACCACCACCTCCACCACCACCACCACCTCCGCCTCCTCCGCCACCACCTCCACCCTTTCCACCACCTGAACCATATCCTGAACCGCTTCCAGACCCATAACCTGAACCCGACCCACTACCATTCCCTGACCCTCCACCACCACCTCCACCACCACCTCCACCTCCACCACCACCACCTCCTCCCTTACCTCACATACTTCTGTAGTACTAAGTCCCTAA
>LBNU01022152.1:3109-18102 GCA_014162995.1 Artemisia annua | reverse complement strand
AAAGATAGTGGTGGTAGTGGTGTTTGGTGCTGGTGCTCTCTAGCTATTTGATGTGGCTGTCCATGCACAATTGTCATAAACATTTCAGTAAAGTTTCTTCCACTTTTGACAAAATGTCAGCTTGTTCACATATCTACACTTGTCACTACTTCATCCCTCACAAATTACAAATAGTCAAAATGGTTGCTGAAATGTTATGACTCATGGTTGGTTGTATGAGTGATTAAGATGAAAGAAAGAACAGCTTGACAATGAGAGTAAGATGAAAGAAAGAGCAGTAAGCTATCACAATAAGTGATTAAGATGAAAGAAAGAACAGTTTGACAATGAGAGTATATAATCATCCTATTAGTACGATTTATGTTTGGTTATTCAGCTAAACTAGTATAGAATGATTTTGAACGACATGATTGACTAATGTTTTATTATGATATGTAAATAAGTTAACATATATTGTGTTGTCTAATAAGCTTTTACAAACTAATATGGTATGACTGTCTTTGTTCGGCATACAATGCAGATTCTATTAACGTTTTAAATTGCAAATTATAAGTTTGGAAGTAAAAAATTATGCTGCGAGACAAAAACAGCAGTTGCCAAGTTAACATCAAATGTTGTCCATACCTTTGTTAACATCAATTGTTTCTGCACATGGCAAGAGTGTATGTCTCAGTAGGCACATATTAGCAAAACCCTTTCGTTATAGACCCATTTACTATTGATTTATGGAAATGTTAAATGCATGTCAGCTTACACTTAGAAGAAACTTAAATGTCGTATTAGGGAGTACTATTTTGGCATGTTTACAGATTCACACTGACACACATGCATTCCCAGAAAATTATTTACTAAATGATCTTGGATGTCTGTAAGGTTACTTATTAAGTTATATGCAAAATGTAATGTTTGTTTCTTCACCTTAGGATTTCCATACTGCGATTCGCGTGCTAACTCTAGGTGTAAATAAATATATTATCTACTCAACATATCTCAGAAGAAGAGTCGGCAAAGAAATGTATTCAAACACTTGTCACGAGTACACTTGCAATAAGCATTTCCTTCTAATTTGGCTTTCATATTACTAAAATAAATTGAGCATACTAATACAACAGAATACACAAGATGAATTGCTTTGTATAATAGTACATGCAAATTCTCTTACAAGAAAATATGATGAAAAGTGTAATGTATATGATGTAATTTATTACATGGGTTACTAAACCCATAGTATAATATAAGAAATTAAATTGTGAGTAATGGCCACATTATTTGAAGGAAAAAAAATAGTTTATGGATCATAATCACCCTTCCCTGATCCGTATCCCTCTCCATATCCGGAGCCACTCCCGTATCCTGAACCTTGCCCGTTACGCCCTCCTCCTCCTCCACCACCTCCACCGCTGCCGCCACCACCACCACCACCACCATTTTTCCCACCGCCGCTGCCATATCCTGAGCCACTACCACTCCCATATCCTGAGCCACTTCCTGATCCATTCCCACCACCTCCACCACCGCGCGCCACTCCGCTCCTCCGCCACCACCTCCACCCTTTCCACCACCTGAACCATATCCTGAACCACTTCCAGACCCATACACCGAACCCGACCCACTACCATGTCCCTGACCCAACCACCACCTCCGCCACCACCACGCCTCCACCACCACCTCCTCCCTTACCTCCACCACCACTTCCATATCCAGAGCCACTTCCTGATCCATAACCCGACCATAACCCTGGCCATCCTCTCCAACACTAGAACCGCCACCTCCTCCTCCTCCTTGTCCAGCCACCTCCACCTCCACCACCAGTCTTCTTAGACATTCTAGCAGCGAAGGAAAGGTCCACAATGAACAACACCAAAAATGCAACCCGCTATGATCTTTGAGTTTGCCATCTTCATATTTCCTATAACTACAATACTTGACTTTATGTTATTATGTGTATAACTGTGCAATGTGTATGTTTTGAATCAATGGCTCTATAACTCGGACCTCAATGTATGTGTTTTTAAGACTAATACAATATAATGAGTTGTGTGGTACAAACAAGAGTAAGAGGCCTTGACTATTTATAGGCATTGCAAAGCTCAAAAAGTTTTAAAAGTTTGAATAACTTTAATATTCTAGATTTCTAGTAGCTTCGACACGATTTGAATGAGTTGTTTCATTTGAGATAGAAAGATAGTGGTGGTAGTGGTGTTGGGTGCTGGTGCTCTCTAGCTATTTGATNCCACCACCACCGCCGCCACCTCCGCCTCCTCCGCCACCACCTCCACCCTTTCCACCACCTGAACCATATCCTGAACCACTTCCAGACCCATAACCTGAACCCGACCCACTACCATTCCCTGACCCACCACCACCACCTCCGCCACCACCACCGCCTCCACCACCACCTCCTCCCTTACCTCCACCACCACTTCCATATCCAGAGCCACTTCCTGATCCATAACCCGACCCATAACCCTGGCCATCCTCTCCAACACTAGAACCGCCACCTCCTCCTCCTCCTTGTCCACCACCTCCACCTCCACCTCCACCACCAGTCTTCTTAGACATTCTAGCAGCGAAGGAAAGGTCCACAATGAACAACACCAAAAATGCAACCGCTATGATCTTTGAGTTTGCCATCTTCATATTTCCTATAACTACAATACTTGACTTTATGTTATTATGTGTATAACTGTGCAATGTGTATGTTTTGAATCAATGCTCTATAACTCGGGACCTCAATGTATGTGTTTTAAGACTAATACAATATAATGAGTTGTGTGGTACAAACAAGAGTAAGAGGCCTTGACTATTTATAGGCATTGCAAAGCTCAAAAAGTTTTAAAAGTTTGAATAACTTTAATATTCTAGATTTCTAGTAGCTTCGACACGATTTGAATGAGTTGTTTCATTTGAGATAGAAAGATAGTGGTGGTAGTGGTGTTGGGTGCTGGTGCTCTCTAGCTATTTGATGTGGCTGTCCGTGCACAATTATCATAAACATTTCACTAAAGTTTCTTCCACTTTTGACAAAATGTCAGCTTGTTCACATATCTACACTTGTCACTACATCCCTCACAAGTTACAAATAGTCAAAATGGTTGCTGAAATGTTATGACTCGTGATTGGTTGTATGAGTGATTAAGATGAAAGAAAGAAAAGTTTGACAATGAGAGTAACTGAGTAAGATAAAAGAAAGAACAGTAAACTATTGACACCGAAAGTATATAATCATCTTATTAGTACGATTTACGTTTGGTTATTCAGCTAACCTAGTATAGAATGATTTTGAACGACATGATTGATTAATGTTTTATTATAATATGTAAATAAGTAACCATAGAAGATTGGTAATCACTTTATAAAAACTTGATGAGACATAAATTAACATATATTGTGTTGTCTAATAAGCTTTTACAAACTAATATGGTATGAGTGCCTTTGTTCTACATACAAAGCAGTTTCTTTTAAAGTTTTAAAATGCAAATTATAAGTTTGGAAGTAAAAAAATTATGCTGCCAGACAAAACCAGCAGTTGCCAAGTTAACATCAAATGTACGTTGCCCATACGTTTGTTAACATTCGATTGTTTCTGCATATGGCAAGAGTGTAATTTTTAATAGACCCATTTACTATTGATTTATGGAACCGTTAAATGCATGTTAGTGTACACTTAGAAGAAACATAAATTTCGTATTAGTATTATGGCATGTTTACAGATTCACACGGACACACATGCATTCCCAGAAAAATTATTTACAAAATGATCTTGGATGTATGCAAGGTTACTTATCCTGTTATGTAAAATGTAATGTTTATTTCTTCACCTTAGGATTTCCACAGGGCGATTCGCATGCTAACTCTAGGTGTAAATAAATATATTATAAACATATCTCAGAAGAGTCGGCAAAGAAATGTATTCAAACACTTGTCACGAATGATGGATTATTAACAATCCGATATCTTCTTCCACTTAACCATTATCATTCTATGAATATAGAATTCAAACTGATTAAAACATGTTTGCTATACTACAACTTGGTCTAAAAAGCAAGTATGCAGGATAAAGCATGCGTGACAGATGTAGGAAGCAAAGTGAAGATGGGCATAACAAACTATTTGATTTCATATGAGAGTGATATTGAAGGCCACAAGTGCATATTCCACTTTGTAAACAACCAAGTCACCAACTCCAATTGGTTAGAAATTCATTTAGTGGGGGGTTGAGTTCTTGTTTGTATTTGTCTTTGCTTTTACATTATTCTCTTTGGACACACGTTTGCCATTCACCAAATTATTCATGTTATAATGTTTTTTTTATACAAGCTTGAGATTCTCTATAGGTGATAATTTGTGTCAAAAATTATAAAACTGAGCTTTTATGGGCTAATTTGTAAAACATTTTGACAGATTTAGCCTTTCTTAATGAGCATGTATGGCTTTTTCAAAAGTTAAATGAGCTTCTTAATTGGAGAACATTGCATATACTTTTAAAAAACAAACTTATAAATATAAAATATTTAGTTATATATATATATATATATATATATATATATATATATATATATATATATATATATATATATATATATATATATATATATATATATATATAGTGTATCTTTATTTTCAGAACCCTGTTAAGTGCGGGAACTGCGAGAACTCCAATTTTGCATTAGAAAACATGCATGTTCATATAAAACATGTATGTTTTCTTACATATACACCTTAATACACATACATGCATAACATACATGTTCATATAAAAANGTTTTAGGTCTTTTCTAAAGCGATTCGTATAACATGAGTCCGTTTGACCCGTGCCCGTTCGGGCTTGAGCCCTTTTGGATCCGTGGCATGAGCTCGCCCGTTTTCCATCTCTGCTTCACTAAATGATCTAGTGGTGAGTTAACCTCCTCGCAAGACGTCTATTTGAAAGTGGTCGGATACGCGTAAGTGATTACGTAGTAAATCATAAACATTTGCATTATAAAACGCGTAGATGGTGACATATCAAATAGCACTTGTCATTTTCATATTGACTCTGGATATGATTAATCGGATCATTAGCTTGGACAAAAAAGATGTGAACGATAATGATGCTTAGGTATCTTAGATTAAGTGGTGAATTTCGTCTCCGAGATAAACAACTTTTGTTATCATGTTTTCCTTGAAATGTAATGAAGTACTAATGATAATATAAATAACTAAACATATGCACGTTAGAAGCTTTTTTCCACCAAACCCACTAGGGATTCTGTTCAATTTTCAGCTTAAGCCCGAATGAAAACAAACCAAAACAATTTATTTGGTTTTATGTTTAAATAATTAAATTTGCATATAAAACATAAAATGTTATTTGGTTTTTACTTCTGAAAAAAATAAAAATAAAAAATAAAATAAAAAATTATACAAAGGCATCAACATTGTTTGTCACACTGACTCACAAATGTTAAGTGTAATTTTTATAAAAGAATATGTGAAAGGTGACAGTTTCGCTACCGATCTAAATCTTTTGAGGAATAGATCTTTTTGTAACTTGATTGTTACGATTTTCACTACCAATCTAAGGGCATGCTTGGTTGGTAGTGGGAAAAGGGAAAGGGAAAGAGAATGAAAAGGAATGGGTGATGGTGGGTTATCAATTCCTTAACACCCCCCACCCCTCACCAATTTACTCTATAATGGTCCATTATCCATTACCAAGTAATCATTATATTACTTAGCTCCAATCAAACATATTTAATCATTATATTTCCCATTCCCCGCCCCTTAAGCCCCAAACCAAGCACACCTAAATCTTTTGAGGAGTGTATCTTATTAAAACTTGACTGTTAAGTAATTTATTTGGTCGATACTTTTTTTATGCTCACATTTCTACCGATTAACTTACAAATTCAAGACAAGTCAGACAACACTTGAACTTTTGAACTCTTGAATTGGTGTTTCTGTTGGGCACTAGGCGGCTAGGCCAACATTTTGGTGACAAACCGAATGGTCCCGTTATGTAAACTTTTTTTTCGGGTCCCGGGCCATAAAATACCAAGGTTTTAAATAGCGTGAGACGTGACGTGTCGGCATGGTCAATTCTCACGTCTTAGAAGCTATGGCGAAGCGTTAGCGCTTTTAAGGTATGACTTAAAGCAGCAAAAAATATGAAAATATTTGTAAATTTATATACTCATTATATATCATATTTCACATATATCGAGTTTACAAAAAAATGTTATATATATAAAGAACTAATTCATTAAATTATCTTTACATGTAATTTTCTTCATTTCTAAAAAAAATAAAATAATAATAAATAAAAAAAATAAAAATAAAAAATTTCATCGTAGTTAAGACGTCATGTCTCACGCATTAGCTGATTAGCATGCCTCATCTCAAGCCACGTCTTAAGCCGACGTCTTGGTCTATTGCGTAATGAGGAGATTATACCTCGTTCCTTTGCCGCGCCTTTACGCAGCCATAATGCGCCTTTTAGAACCATGTAAAATACACACCCACCGATTTAAATACTCGAGTGTCATTTTTGCTTAACCCTTTTCTCGTATCACTAATTATCATCCCTATTCTCTAGTATTTCTTTGGGCTTGGGCTGGATTCCTTGGTATAAACGCTACCAAAATGGCAAAATGGACCAACCCATCAAAAGTTCAAAACTAATAAAATTAGGACTATATTGAATTATTGAGTATTCACTATAGTCTATAGTAATCGAAATCAAACTTGAATTGAAGATCCAAATGCAAATTTGATCTCTACTAATGAACTTTGAAGATTCCTCATATATGTTTTCTCTTTTACCATTGATTGAGATGCCTAACTCGTATAGCTAAACATATGTGTCAGCATCCTATTGAGAACAGAAGGACCCACTTCTTCACAAACCAATCATTTATTGCCACATCTATTAGGCACACAATTAGACTTATTAGTCACATCTTTTAGGCCTCCTAATCATTTTCCTTTCTCTTTTTCTCTATGTAAAAGCATTCCTAATTCTTTTCTAATGTAGTAATTCATAGGAGAAGACACTGATTCACTTTATCATATCTCAATCAATTCACAACACATACTAATACGAAGATATTTGAGAATACAAGTTACGAAGAAACATCATTTCCTATTCATTTTATATCTTGAGTGCCATAATCACACGTTATTATAAAAGTTAAAGAAAAATGACGATACGCCCATCTACCAAAACTCAAGACTAACAATAAACAGAATTAACGAGCCTTAAGAGATATCCTCTGCAAAAAATAATTCTTAATTATTTTTCAACTCGACATGAATTTTGACATGTGTTATTCATTACTCATCATTCATTTTTCTTGATCTCTTAATCTTAACATTTGGCATGTTAAGAGTTTAAAAGATAAGCAAGATCATCAATTAGAATAGTCAGAGTGTAGCATTTTTCAATAAAACAAACATTCATGTAAATAGTTAAGCATGCGAGTATCAAAACGTTATTTAAACAATTATATGGAATAACATGATTGCTAAAAAAAAAAAAAAAAAAAAAAAAAAAACATGATTGCTAAAAGATTGTGTAGTCATAATAAGCAAGTGTTTTAAAATTAAAAAAATAAGTGTTTTATTAAGGACCCTTTTTCAAATAAGTGGTTTTTACTTTATTATGCTATCATATTATTAAGTACCCTTTGCTCAATAATGTTTCATATTATATGAAGTTCCTTTAGATAGCCTCAAAACCAAAAAGGGAAGTAAAAATTTAGAGAATCCAAGAAAAAACCAATAACCCAAAGACAGAGAAATGGTTTAGCTAATTTTAAAAGGGGTGTTTGAGTAAGCATATTAATGGTGGTTAACAGCTTATTTGTCATGGAAATAACCAATACAGTTATGCTTCAAATTCGGAGCTTTTTGAGGATATAAAACGAAATTTACTCAAACATCAAGTCACCAACACTACATAGATGTTGGTATGGACAGCAATGGATCAATATTTTTCGACATGAGCATATATTTGAAATGCTTTACAAGTAAAAGAAAGTTATTCTATGAAGTTTTTTATTCTAAATATGTATCTGGATGTGGTTCAGACTTCCGATGTAATATGTATCCATGATTTACATAAGTCACATTACCGAAAGTGATTACTTTACCATATAACATTCATTATTCGCAGTTTACAACAGCTAGCAAAGTAACACACGTTTGTATTAATAGAGCAGCTTAGATTTATAGCTGTTGTATAATCTCGATTAATAGATCTAAAATCGAAGTGAATTAAGGTTGTGTTTCCGCAGCTTGTGTTTCTGCAGCTTGGGCTTCTGCAGCCTCTTTCGCCATTTCAGCTTGAATGGCTGCAGATAATTGATCATAAGCTTCAGACCACGCACCCTTCATCTCTTCACACCATTTCTCCCCTGCTCCTTTCTCCACTGTTCTCAGCAATGCCTCCTTCACCACCTATATTCATTGTTTCGTTAAAAGAGTATTTCTGAATTCACACGACCAAACGAGCATATAGTAGTTTATATAGCATTTTAAATTTTGTAAGTAGAAAATCAGAAAGTAATGAATTTTCATGAAAACCATAGGGTTTGTGTCCTAATGTTAATTACCCTTTATTGTGTGATAATATGCAAAACAAATGGTTATGGGTTCAAGTCCTGAAAGAACGTGTGAGATAGATTTTTTGTATATATTTTGAGATAGCTAGTTACCGTTCAAAACAAGAAAAAATAAAAAAATAAATAAAAAATAAAAAAATCATGAAAATGATAATGAAAAAAACACTAATAAAGTACCTCAAAATGAGGAGCAGAAACTCCTTTCTTAACATGAACAGATCCTAAATACTTGAGTGTGGAACCACTTACCACAACTTCTCCTTTCTCCCTTAGTTGAATTGCTGCCTCACATGTCTTCACACATATGTTATAAACAATCACATTTCATTTATATATAATACAAGTACTTGGTAAAAAAGAAATTCATGAAATGCTCACCATCTTGAAAACTTTGATAGCATGGGCCTTGAGCTTAGGGTTATTTTTGGGAATTTCATCCGCGTCTTTCAAAAACGAAAACAATGCTTTTGCCCTCGGTGCTATTTCAAGTGTCCTTTACATTACATAGAAAAAAAAATATGTTACTCTTTTCGTCTCAAAATTATCTCTATATCTATATATTATGGGGTGAAGGTATATTCCATATTTCCATACCTCGAGCGAAGAGAATTAAATTAAATCTTATATTGGGCCACTTGGTTTTAGACCCGACTGAGTATTAGTAATAGTTTATTTCGCTTCAGTGGATAAGAACATTGGTTCTGTTACAGTTGTTGCCCGCTAAGCATTCGATGAAAGTGTTCAGGGAATTCTGTTTGTGGTAAGTTTTTATTTGATCGTTATTGTTTCCATATTGGTAGAAATGTAGAATATAAAATAACAACAGTAGAGTAATGTATTTTTGCTGTCGTGAGACCTGATGAACGTTGCTTTCATACCATCATGCGGACCATAAGAAATGACTTAAACCTTTTTAGCTTGCCTTAGTGTTGATGTAGCCTGCAGTGCCGTGCACTTAGTTTGTCCAACTACTCGGTAATCTTATTAATACTTTGCCAAACGTTAATAATCAGATATTTATGCACTCACAGGTCTACGTGTTGTGATGGAGATTGTAGGTAATATGATTTGCCCCAGCTTAGTGCTTTATAAAGGCAATTTCTATTCTCTCATGTTTTTTGCCTTGCTCTCACAAATAGGTTGTTTGAACACGTTATTTTTTGTAAAAAAAAAGGGATTCCATTGCCTAACTTTGCTGTCATAAGCGGGGCTTTTTCGCGTAAGCATGGGCTGATTTGGAAACTTACAGGTTCATGTGAACAATGCACCGATGGTGATGGGTTTGTGACAATGGTGAGCTTAGAAATTTCTTATCTAACGATTATTTAGTAAGTCCACTACTGACTTTTATTTGCAAATGACCTTAATGGCGACTAGTTTTTCCTACATGTTCGACTATCTATTTTATACATTTTGCACATCTTTGTTCTGCTTAAACCTAATATTTGTTCATCTTTTCACTATCTCAATATAGGAGCTCATGTGGGTTCGGTTTGGTGCTGAAATGGGTCGGGTTGACTGTCGAAATAGGACATAAATGGATGTATGTTGGGGCTGAAGTCCGGGCTAAAATGGGGCAAAAAATATTGCACCCAAATCAAGTTAAGCCACACACCCATGGCTTAACTTATTTGTACCCAAATCAAGAATTAATGACTTTGACAAAGGAATATTCAAGGGTATTTTGGGTACGATAACAACAAGAAGGCAGACATAGGTGAACTTAAGAAGATTGAGGTAACATTTGTTAGTTTTTCCCTCTACTTATTGATCTCATGTTATCACAACCAAGCATCACATTGTTTCTACTTTGGGCTACTAACTTGCTTTAGCTGTGGAAGTAGCATTTCATTCAATAGTATGAGTTACTGTGTTTGATGGTTTTGAAGCTACACAGAAGATGTTTCAGCATCCAAATTCATGTATATTGTATTTGTAAACTTCATATTTTGTGATTCCTAGACGTGTGAAATATATTTGTTTAATGTTACATTATTTGGAATGCATTTGAATGTCATGTTTAAATTCCACAAACTTCAAAGCATGTGTTCAAATTTCAGTTGTCTCACAAAACAAGGCTAACCAAAACCCAAAAACCCGGTCGCAACGTGCGGGTGTCAAACTCTGATTCCAGGTCGGTATATGAAATGGTTTTCAAAGCATAGCTGTTGTACCATGGGTGCCACAGAGTGTCAAACGATGATAAAATTAGTCGGAAAAAATATGCCAAACATGTAAAAAAATATCCGGCCGGTGCCTTTTCCTTTTTAAAAAAATGAAAAATGGAGAGAGTACTTACTGAGTGAAGAAATAGATACTAAGGTCAGCAATGTCTTCCTTCATTAACTCCCATGATTGCTTCACCAATTCTTCTTGCTTCTCACTAAAAACCATATTTGCTTTTTTCTTTCTAAATTGATGTCTCTCTCAACCACAGGCACAAATATAAAGTGGGTGACAAAGATGTTTATTTGGGTATATATTTGTTTGGTTGTGAATTATATGCCAATCATATTTATCATTGTTTTAAAACCCGGGTTGACTCGTCCGGTTGAACCGTGAACCAGTTTTGAGAAAAAAACCCGGTTGAATCGTGAACCGATTTTTAAAACATTGATATTTATTGGCTAGTGATAAGATTGTAAACATGATTTTGGTGTGATAGTAAAAGTTAAAACACTTGGCTTTACATAAATTGCTTTAACTCTTTGACTTTTTTGACGGACACTTGGACCTTATGAACTTATGACACTATTAGATGCTTGTATGTATCACGTTTCTCAATTAACGAGATGCTTGTTAAATGTAGGATCATTTGAAAAAGGCCATGTCAAGGCGGATTCGGGCACATATATGAAAACATTTGAAACAATATTTGATGTGTTTTATATCCAAAAAAAGTTTATTATTGTCATGTAGCGTCTATCAACAATAATAACAATATCTAATCTTGCGAGAACGGCGTATTAGAAGATAAAATGTAGATACACCTTTTTCTCGAAGGTAAAACCAAGTGGATTAGTCGGCCAAAAGGTCGGAAACCATGATTATAAAAAAAGGGAGACAATTTCTAAAAAGACAAGCAACAAATATATGTGAGACTCAATTAGCACAAATATGACATATATAAAATTTTAAAATCAACCTAATTTTATATTTACTCATTTTTCTACCAAGCCTTATTTTTGACTTTATTAACCAATAATTGTTTTATTTTGCCACGTTTTAAAATTAAGTATGGTTATTAGTTTAGTTCTATTGAATCAAATTATTTTATTTAATTTTTTATTATCTCTTAGATTTAAGATCATTTGAGTTAGCGACTAATTTACACCCTCCATTTTCTCTCCATCTTTATTTGATCTAATGGATGAGATTAATCCCAACANGATATTACGTGATATGTAATATCACATGTGATATTTAATATCATATGTGATATATCACATATGATTTTTTCGACCACGAAAAAAATGTGAAAAAAACAAAAAAAAATTTTGTCGAAAGTATATCAAAGCCCGTCTATAGAAAGATAATTAAATGCTCGTCGCGATGGTTTAATTATTTTCGCTTAACGATTAACGGTTTAAGAGATATTTAAATTATAAAAAATGGGTGAAATATTAAATGCTTTTAATCTCAACCATTGATTTTTTTTTAGATGGATGGTGAGGATAAGTCCCTTGGTATGTAAGAAAAGTTTGGTATTTAATATAACTCGACTCTATCTCTTAAATGTGTGTTTTTTTATATCATACAAACATGCTCCTGTATAAAATCATGCAACTTTTATTACTTTTAAACGAAGGAAACGATGTAAATCGATGGTATCAAACTTTGACTTTAAATGATTCACTTTTTATTTTATTTTTTAACTTTGTTTTTAAATATTTTTGTTCGTGTTAGATAAAAAATATGTGAATGGTTTAATTTTTTAAATGTATTTTCATTTGTATAATTTTCATTAAGTATTATATAACACAAACAAATATATTTAAGGTTAAAGGTAAAGAAAAAATACTTAAAAAAATCATAGTGGACACTTAATATGGTACGGAGGTAGTGTTATTAAGGACCCTTTTGCTCAAATAAGTGGTTTTTACTTTATTATGCTATCATATTATTAAGGGAGGTGATTTGCACACTCTATAAAATGATTAGAACACTCAAATTTATTGTCTTTGGACATTTATACTCTCACATTACCCTTACACTTTTTCACCCATGTGAGAGTATAAATGTTTAAACATAATTAATTGGAGTGTCTCAATCATTTGATGAGTGTGCAAATCATTTTCCTATTATTAAAGACCCTTTGCTCAATAATAATGTTTCATATTATTATATGAAGTTCCTTTACATAGCCTCAAAACCAAAAAGGGAAGTAAAAATTTAGAGAATCCAAGAAAAAACCAATAACCCAAGCTCGTTACAAGTTAAAGACAAAGAAATGGTTTAGCTCATTTTAAAGGAGTGATTTTGGGTAAGCATATTAATGGAAGCTTATTTGTCATTGGAAATAACCAATACAGTTATGCTTCAAGTTCGTAGCTTTTTAAGGATATAAAACGAAATTTACTCAAACACCAAGTCACCAACACTACATGAGCATATTTTTGAAATGCTTTACAAGTAAAAGAAAGTTAATCTATGAAGTTTTTTATTCTAAATATGTATCTGGATGTGGTTCAGACTTCCGAGGTAATCTCACTACAAAAAATATTGCTATTCTCCATACTTATTTTGTCACGGTATGGTCGACAGTGGACTTTTTTTTATATGGATAATAATTTTGCTGCATTTATAGGTGTCACAAATATTAAAAAAAAAAATAATCCACATATATAAGTATGTACGATTACAATAAAACTACAGTTATATGTGTCACAAATGCTATTACACTTTTTGTTATAAACATTTTTTGCAATTTTGCCATACTTTTAGGTGTGGACATTCAAAAAAATAATTACACACTTTTAACCATAAAAATTTGGATAGTATCTCCACACTTATATGTGTAGAAAAATTTGTCACACCGATTATTACTACATATGAGAAAGTGCGGACTAAATAATTTTACACATTTTTAAATGTGGTCATTTGATTTTTAAAATGAGAAGAATTCAACTAGTTTTTCATAATGTATGTATACATGATTTACGCAAGTCATATATTACTAGTTGAAAATAGTATAACGACAATACTAAGGTCATTAACGAAAGTGATTACTTTTCCATATAACATTCATTATTTGCAGTTTACAACAGCTAGCAAAGTAACACACATTTGTATCAATAGAGCAGCTTAGATTTATAGCTGTTGTATAATCTCGATTAATAGATCTAAAATCGAAGTAAATTAAGGTTGTGTTTTCGCAGCTTGTGTTTCTGCAGCTTGGGCTTCTGCAGCCTCTTTCGCCATTTCAGCTTGAATGGCTGCAGATAATTGATCGTAAGCTTCAGACCAAGCACCCTTCATCTCTTCACACCATTTATCCCCTGCTCCTTTCTCCATGTTCTCAGCAATGCCTCATTCACAACCTATATTCATTGTTTCGTTAAAAGAGTATTTGTTAATTCACACGATCAAACGAGCATCTTAAACTGATAAGTGTAAAGTCTGATTAAAAGATCTCACACAGAAAATGTTGCAACATTTTGTCATACCATGTTGTAGTTTATATAGCATTTTAAAATACTAGTATAAAATCAGAAAGTAATGAATTTTCATGAAAATCAAAGGCTTTGTGTCCTAATGTTACCCTTTATTGTTTGAGAATATCTCAAAACAAATAGTTCTGGGTTCACGTCCTAAAAGGACGTGTGAGAAAGATTTGTTGTATATATTTTGAGATAATCAGTACCGTCAAAAAAAGAAAAAAAATAAAAATAAAAAAATCATGAAATGATAATGAAAAAAACACTAATAAAGTACCTCAAAATGAGGAGCAACAATTCCTTTCTTAACATGAACAGATCCTAAATACTTGAGTGTTGAACCACTCACCACAACTTCCCCTTTCTCCCTAAGTTGAATTGCTGCCTCACATGTCTTCACACATATGTTATAAACAATCACATTTCATTTATATATAATACAAGTAGTTGGTAAATAAGAAATTCATGAAATGCTCACCATCTTGAAAACTTTGATAGCATGGGCCTTGAGCTTAGGGTTATTTTTAGGAATTTCATCCGCGTCTTTCAAAAACGAAAACAATGCTTTTGCCGACGGTGCTATTTCAAGTGTCCTTTACATTACATAGAAAAAAAAATGTTACTCTTTTCGTCTCAAAATTAACATAATGAAAAAAAAATAAATAAAAAGAAAATAAAAATCACACATTTTAAGAATATATATATATATATATATATATATATATATATATAT
>LBNU01022151.1:36223-50590 GCA_014162995.1 Artemisia annua | reverse complement strand
TTTTGAATATCATTACCACATCGTTCACACGTACACCAACGACATGGTAAACCGAAAAGTGGCTCACCACAACCGACACAAGGAATAAACGATTGCCTTAAAGAAGGACTCGGACCATTCAAAGAATCAACACAATTGTTCGAATGATTATCAAGTCTCGAAGAACATTTTGAAAAATCCGGAGGTGGGACAAGTGGTGTGCTCTTAGAGCTAGCAATTTCCACCACTTCCGTTATGACCCCCGGTTCTTGTTCTTGATAAACGTGAAGATTAGGCAAGTCGTTCATTTTAGTCACCGCTTTAAGCTCGGTACGTTTGCTTGATAAACTTCGAACCGTAAATCGTGAAAGGTGTGGATCAAGTCTTGACGGTTTGTCATTAATAGCACGTATCTCGGGCTGTGAAGAGTAGTCGGAAGAATTTTTAGAATCATTGAAAGCATTCGGATTTGCTTCGCACCATTTACAAAATCCGTCTCTAATATTACTTCCACACCGCCTACACGCGCACTTGTAACAATTAAGATTGTCATCCACTGGACCTTTGCAATGAAAACAGTGATAGTCGAGTGATGACATAAGAATTAAACATTAACGAGGGATGAGAAGATAGAATTAAACGGTAAGGATGATAAGAAGATTTTTTTGGATTTTTCGAAAAACACATCAATTAAAACGAGACCAACAAAAAGACAAGGTGAACTTAAACCAATAATCACAAACACAAGGTCAACTCTTAAGGACAAACGCACAAAGGAGCGGGAGAGAAGAATGGATCTCTCACTAGGGCGAAGTTCGTTGGATTGCCCTATACCGTTTCGACTCCTCTTAAATTTTGCTTATCGTTTAAAAGTTTTCCAAAACGCAAGTGATACAAAGGCAAGTTTTGATCTTAAGTTTGGGAACTTATTAATGTTCACACCCCCAGTTGGGAAGTGTTCTGCCTTGGTTTTCGGCGGTAGATTTTATTGTTGTATTTATTAAACAAAGAAAACGGGAAAATCTTTTTGTGTTTTTAATCTTTTATAGATATAATACATATACTAGAAACAAAAGAAAAAAAATATTTTTGGTTTTTTTTATAAGTTTTTGAAAGCGTTAACTTCTTGCGAAGGTTCTACAAGACTAATCGTTAAAACCTTTTACGAGACTTTCGACACACAGCCTCCCCGGCAGCGGCGCCATTTGGCTCGTTGTGTTTTGGTGTGTGCAAAAACAATTTATCAAAATATCAACAAACGTGAGGTCAATGTTATCGTGAGGACAACAAGACGAGGAGAAATACAAGTAAACCCTTTGTGAAAAGGATTACCTCGTAAACTCATGCAATGTGATATTTTTAAGACCGGAAAAGTGATTTCCCGGGTCGTACCCCAACGAGGTGTGAATGGAAAGCTTCGTGAAAGATCGAGATTAAAATCTTGTATGTTTGATTGTGAAAGATTGTTTGGTTTTATGGTACGTTAAAATAATGGAAATTGTAAATTAACGAACGAAAATAAAAATAAAGCAACCTAAATGGGAACAAAGGCAAATGGAAAACTAGGGAGGTCCTAAAATACTACGGGAAACATAAGTAGGTAGCGGGAAATCCTAAAATACAATATGAACAAGTAACGTGACGTTCATTCTAAATAAACGTCAACGCGCAAACAAAAACGTGAAATTTGAACTACAAAAGTCCTACGGGTTTACAAACAACTATTTTACGCACTAAATGACAAAAGAAAATTTTAGAAAAAAAGAAAATTAAAGATTTGATAAAGATCCTAATTACTATGAATTAAAAACTAATTAACACAAATTAAGTTCTAATAATTGATCTACAAATCCTAAAAATTTGAAACTTTTTTAGTAAATAATGCAAGTGATAACTATTCTATGAAAAATCCTAGGAGGGGGCAAACAGTACGAATAAGCCAGAAATAAGCAAACTAAAAAGCTGAATTTGTTAAAATAGCAAACAGACCACAAGTATCTAACTAATTAATGTTGCAAACATATACTCAAAAAGACCCCGGGGCAGTTGGTTATGTGATGTTGTGTCTGTGTCTTTTGAGCCAATAGGTCTGTGGTTCGATCCCCACCCAGACTTTTTTTGTTATTATTATTATTATTTTTATTTTTTTTCCTCAACCTCTTTCTTGTTCTTTGCAATTTGATTTCAATAACAACAAGCTTTTTGCAAAGTCAATTCTACTGAAATCTTTTGATAACAAGTTTTAATAAAAAAAACATATTTGAAATTTTTTTTTTCTTTCTTGTTCATGTTTCAGGTCTGCCAAGTTTCACTACCACACAAATACTCCAACAAGCCAAACAAGCCACATAAGCTTAATTAAACTAACACAAGCAAAAAATTCAACAAAAACAACAACTAGTAGCAACAATATTTACAGATGGAACAATGAAAACCAAAAATCAAACAAGCTCATTTGATAAAGAACAATATCAATGTAGCAGCAGCAAACAAGGATACAAATGACGCTTAGAATAAGCTCAAATAAGCCACAAGCTCACAACAGCTTATGTAAGCAATTAAACAACAACAATAGCAACAATGAACAACAATAACAACAACAGAATCAAAGGACTTCATAATCAACAAAACTCAGCATGAATCAAGAACGATAGCAGCAGCCGTCACAAAAAATAAGCCAAAAGAAGGCTCAAAATAAGCAGTCCAATAAGCTCTATAGGGTAAACCAAAATCATAAGCCTAAACTATACATAGGTGGCTACTCTGCCCCGTTTAGATAAGTAGTCCCTACAGGTACAACTTACTACATATCTAGTCCAATTCACGTAATGTGACGTTATCTTCATAAAAGAGCGAGGCTAACAATCTCCCTCTAAGATATCATCACACGTGAATGGTTACAATGAGACCTATAAAAAAAGTAAATTACAATAATAATAAACTTTGTTGACGTTGTTGAAGCGCAGAGTCTTTGTAGTCTAGATACTGAGGCACTTGAAGTTCTCTCGTCCGATGATCTCGGCATTTGGTGTTTGGCACTGACGGCACTGATTTATGTAGCTCTCTCTAAACTTCAACTGTAATGGTATAGTTAGGTTATTACTCCCTCCTAACTAGTGAGCCTTTTTCTTTAACCTGCTCCCTCCCAGACTGACAACCCTTATGATATATCTTTAATCTTCTAATCTCGCAGCGGATAAACTAGACAAGCCACTTTGAAATCTTCAAAATGGTTGTGTGGTCGGGTAGCAGCATAAAAACATAACTCACATAAATTTGCATTCAAGTTGGTAATAAGCCATGATGTGCACATTCTTGGTACCTCTTGGTACTTCTTTGGTATTAAGCACAGTTCCCTCGATCAACCAAATCACTAAAGACGAAACACTACTTCTTTCTTCATGTACTTATCCCTCCTGATTGTTGCGAGTTATCGGAATCATCATACTCTTGTGTACACGCCATAAATTACCTTTTACTTGATGCAATCTTAAAGCCATGTTAGAGCATAATTCCGTGAGAATATGTTGAAAAAATAAGACTCACTTTTTCTACAATCGCATCTCTTCTCTTCAACTTATAAGTGACCTCTTCAAAATCCAACAAGCTAGTAAATGACCACCGAATGGAGACAACCCAGTATAACCGATCTGAGAATGAAGTAAACATCCCTTTGATATGTGACTTAATCTTGTACGAAAGTGTGACTAAGAACCTATACTGAGCACTACAACGTAACTCCTTTAAGCATAAGTAGTGCCATATACCCAAACCGATAAACATTATATGAAATATCCGCCTCTTGGACTATCCACAATTCCATGTGAAACTGAGTACTACAACGTAACTCCTTCAAGTCATAGCTATAACCTGTGAGTACTATAATGTAACTCTTCACATCGGGTATAACTATTTAAAAAGTCTTAATCACTATCAGTGTATGCCCAAACAAGTATCTTTGAAAGTCATGCATCCATCCAACCTCTGGACTTTGAGATAAATAAGTACACATGCCCGTGAAATGAACTTTAAACCCAAATAAGCAACATCGTACAAAAACTCCGTAGTAACAAAAAAACTCCAATACTAGCCATTGTCATTTGATTGTGATTCTTGATCAGGATCTTTTAAGCTATACGTTGTGTATTTTGAAGTGGGATATATTGGTATTAAGTTTATGAAACGATGAAATGAATCATCTTTTATTAAGTGTAAACCAATAATATAATGTGTTTTTGGTGTGAAGGTAAACTTTTCTTGCTCTATGAAAGTAAACATTTCCTTGCTCTCTGAAAATAAAAAATCCTAACATCCTAACTCTCTGAGAATAAAACTTTTCTTACTCTCTGAAGAAATTCCTTACTCTCTGAAATGAAAATTTTCTTACTCTCTGAACAAAATTCCTTTCTGTCTAAAATGAAAACTTTTCTTACTCTTTGAAGAAATTCCTTACTCTCTGAAATGAAAAATTTTCTTACTCTCTGAAGAAATTCCTTACTCTCTGAAATGAAAACTTTTCTTACCCTGAAGAAATTCCTTACTCTCTGAAATCAAAATTTTTCTTACTCTCTAAAGATAAAGAATTCCTTACTCGAAGAAAATTTTTCAACGAAGTATATAACCCCTTACTTGAAGGATTATAGAGAGGAGGTTCTGATTCCTAACTCAGAATGTATAAACAAAACCTTGTTACTCGAAATCCTTACTCTCCAATATTTCCTTACTCGCAGAAAATAATTGCTTACTCGCCAGGATAACTTCTTACTCGCCAATATTTCCTTACTTGCAGAAAATAATTGCTTACTCGCCAAACAGAACTCCTTACTCGGTGAAATAAAGGCTTACTCGGTGAAATATTTCCTTACTCGGAGAAAACAGCCCTTACTCGAAGAAATTCATACCTAACATGAACAAACACGTATTTTTTCCGAGAAAAACACCAAAAATCACATATTATTTCACCACAAAACACCACGATTCGCTTCTGGTTAGCTCTGATGCCACTTGTTAATAGCAAGAAACACCTTCGGGATGTCGCGGTTGATGGAAATGCATGATTAGTTGTAGAGAGAGAGAAAGGTGAAGAAAAGTGTTTTATTATAAATAAAAAATTGAATGAAGCTTACACAATTTCCCACACCCCTCATGGAGAGTCATGAGGGGTATTTATAGGCTCAACATACTATTACTTGGCCCCATTTACATAAATAGTCCCTACAGGTGCAACTTACTACATATCTAGTCCAATTCACGTATGTGACGTTATCTTTATAAAAGAGCGAGGCTAACATCCTATTCCTACTCGAAATCCAAGAATGAGATAAAATTTTGATGTCCTCAACCAACGTGTCCTTTCGAGGGGGTTTCTGCAAGCCGGTCGAAGCAAATTGTAGGTCTTTAAATATATCAACCTTATCACTACATATTAAGCACGTATGGTGCCAACAAGAGATGCGTATTTAGAGAGAGAGAGTAGAGAAATAAAGAGAGATATTTTTTTGGGTAAAGGGTATTCCACCCGGTAAAATACATTACTCCAAAAAAACGTTTAAGTACAATGAAATGTGGCTGAATTACCACATTAACCGCAAGCAATCGCTTGACACAACAACTAACTAACTCATTTATGACAGGCCATAAATGACAACTAGCTACAACCAACAAGACCACCAAGCCAAAACCAGCATAAAATAAGATACATCAGAAATTTTATGCAAAAAATATAAAGCAACCTAGTTAAGACAAAAATCTTGAATTCCAGCAGCATTTAATTGTGTAGGAGAGAGGCCAAAATCATTATCATCATAATTGTTGCCGTCACCCGTATCCGCTTTCCATTGCTTATAACACTAGGCCAAAAATGACCTTTCGTCACACATGGTCGTTTTTGAACGGTCACACTGTGACATTTTTGCGTGACTAAATGTACCGGCGTTAAATAAACAGCCACACTTGATCCGATTTGTGTGACCATTTTGTAAAATATTTGTCACGCATTTGTGTATATATGTGACTAGAGGGTAACTGGTAAATATTTTTCCATCATTTAGTCACGTTAATTATNATAACAGGCATACCAACCTCCAAATCAGCTCCATCCTTAGGAGAAACACTTGTTGCACAAGGAATACCATTATCATCAGTATCAGCCATATCAAGAGCATAAAATGGGTTTGATGTAGCAATAACCTTCCCACTCGTACTTGACTCATTAGTGATGTTTTCCTTATTCATAACCGGCTTCTTCGAGACAGGTCTCCAAAATTTTTGTTTAGGCTTATTAAGCTGAACACCCCCAATAGGCCGAGAAGGAGAAGCCACATTCTTCCCCTTACTCTTACGATTCGTTGCCTCAATGAAACCATCATTCGTCTTTTCCAAAGTACTAGAAGCCACATTAGTATTACGAGGAACAACCTCCTTAACACGATTTGGGCATTCAATTAAAGCATGTCCAAAAGTTTTACATTCACCATAGTGAGGAGGTTTCCATTCATATTCAATATTAATAATTTCTGTAGTAAAACCATTACCTTCTTCATTTGGAATTGCCATTGTAACCTTGCTTTTTTAAATCTGAATCTGCGCTTAATTCAACTAAAGCACGGGCAAAACTAATACGCCCCCAAGATTCGACACACATAGAGCTTGTAAAAGAATCTAACATAATAGGTTTCCCTACTTGCGTAGCAATCAAGCTCAAACCATCCTCAGAATAAGCAACCAAAGGAACCTTATGCATTTTGATCCAAACCGGTACCTTGTTTACCTCGCTTCTATTAAGGGATACAGTGGGCATCCATTTGTTTAAAATAATGGGCGAGTTACGTATAATCCAAGGACCTCGTTCCAGCACACGATCCACACCCTCCTTGTTAGCAAACTTGAAAAGAAACACACCATCACCGTTCTTCATCAGCTTTTGCAAGCCAAATTTTCCCCATGTATTAGTAACATAATTCTGAACTAAAGGAAAAGCAATAGTCTTACCAAGAAAGTAACCAACGAGTGTGTAATCATACCGACTTAAGACCGTCTTCATAGCAGCCATAGGCAACATTGTGTCATGATTATCCACACGATCCTCATTGACCAATGCTCTAAAATTCACTTTCGGAACCATACGAGTAGCATTAATGACATTAGCATAAGAAGTAGTAGAATCTACCTTTGGAACCATCCCAAACCCACATGCTCATGAGATTTAACACTACCATCTCCATTAGCTGTATTAGCGCTAGGTATAGTTGTATTAGCACTATGTGCTTTAGAGATATCATTATCCACACGTGTAGTCAAGTTAACATCACCATCATCGGAGGTCCAATCGGTAATGATAGGACCCTGATTTTTCAACGGTTCACCACTCTTAGAACTAGTTTGATCGGCCAAACTAGAAGATGAACTCAACTTTGCACCACCACTACCTCTCGACACACCTCCATCAAAGTAACCAATAGGACTCGCACCTTTGGTCGCGCTAGTAGCATTCAAAAAGCCCCTTTCCATCTCTCTCAAACCCACTTAACAATCCCAAACACTAATCACCAAAAACAAAGAGTACCAGCAGTATGCATGCAATCGAACAAGCAGAAGAAAACCCTAACCGAAACAGTTAGGGTTTAGAGCGAACGCACCACAAGATTATAACCCCCAGTCATATTGAGTCGATAATAATAAGTATAGTCGAAATAAATAAGCAGCCCCACGAACCGAACAATAAAGCAATCAACAAATAACACTAAACGAATCTTGAATTAATAATATGAGTATGATCGTATTGATATGGAATAAATAAACAAGGCTCCACCAACACTTCGATGATTATCGAAGAAAAGAATGATAGGAAGGATCGTTTATTTTCTTCAAAAAATCGACAAAGTTGAGAGAATTTTACTGGATAAAGAGAGATATTATTAAGCAAATACACACATTACACTCTTGATGCGCACCACACAAATGAGGTGTGTTGTGTCTTATATAGTAAAGATAGAAACGCCTCATGGGCTTTACCATGGGCTTGGAGTGGGCTTGGTTCATTGACTTGGATTACATGTTATACTAGGCCTAGCATACATAACTAACTTAATAATGCTTTTCATTAAGTCCATGGCCAGATACAAAATCTATAACATAACCTACGACTTTTAACAAATTTCCAAACACGAGAATGACCGTCACTTTTATTTAATGCTAACAATCTCTGCCTAAGGGGTGGTCATTCAAAAGATGCTCCACGTGATTAGGTCATTTGTCTTCTTGGTCTTGAACTTTATGTGTCGTCATAGAATATTTTTGATTCTCTGTTCCTTCATGCTTTGTGATCTTCAATCATAGTCTTTTGATTGTTGTTGCCTTTGATCAAATCTTCTCCACCATACTTATACGTCTTGAAATGAATTTAACTTAATACTTATGTCTTTCTCACTTTATACATGAACTCGTTCTTGACTTTCTTGATTAGCTCTTGACTTTGACGTAACTCTTTTTCTTAAACTTGATCCTTTTTGTCTTTGAACATTCTTTGATTTGAGCTTGTTGAGGATGATCTTCATAAGTATGAGTATGTGGCGGTGAAGATGTTGATGTACATGGTGATGTATGGTTCTCCGGGACATCGGTTTTCATAGGTACCTGCATAAGGTAGAAAACTAAATATGTTTGTTAGTTCCCGGCATATATGTTAAGACATCTCAAGCAGACATATCCTAGATTGCTGGCGCGTTCCTTGAACAGTCTTAGAACGGATGCACGAGTGCTGGCACATTCCTTGAATATTCTCAGACCGGATGGTCACTAGAACGTTACTGCTTTTGACATCTTCACACTACCGTTCCTAAATCCGGATACCCGAAGGCTAGTCAACGGAATTAGGGTAAGCCACTGGAGTACACCGAAGTATCACTCCACGACTGTAGACCATTTGAAGCGCTGTCACCACCATGAAGAACTTATGTAAAATCACTCAAAAATGTTTATGATGAAAAGACATGTTTTTTTAACATATGTTTTTTAGGATAAATGTACCCATTGAGGGAAGAGTTTGCACTTTTGAATTGATAAGCTCTTAATAGACAAGTACATTGTGAGACACACTTACGTCGCTGGAGAAAGAGATCCATCATCAACTTTTAGGTGATGACTAACTCTAATAACCACCTTGACGTTATTACCCATCCAAGTACAAGTCTATATAAGAAACATCTTGAGATGGTACATCCAGTAATATTACTGAAGAAATGATCAACCTAATTAGCCAAGTTCCATGCGAGACACGTTTACGTCGCTATTTAAAGACATGCATTGTCAGTTTTTAGGTAACAACTCGCTCTAATAACTAACTTGAAATTATTACCCATCTAGGAACAAGTCTTTTGAAATTTTCTAATTATTTTTCTCGACAATTCGTTGGTTTTATCTGTGTAGAGCTCTTTTGAGACCTTTGCACTTTTTAAAATTGATCAACTCTTAACAGACGAGACCTTTGCGAGACACGTTTACATTACTAGTTAAACTAGCTTGAAATTACCCGTCCCGATGCAAGTCTATATAAATTCTCTCGAAGTGGTACATATTCTACTAAGAAATAGACTTTTCTATATTGTTTTCTCCTCAATTCTTTGGTAATTTGTGAGTCGAGCTCTTTTGAGGTTCAACAACGATCTTTAAACAATTTTTATCACATTTTAATCACGTCTTCTCCTCCTCAAAAATAGCATATACGGGATATTTTTTATATCAATTGATTAAAGGAAAGCTTTTGGAGAGATAAATGGATTTGTTTTTGAAAGAAATCAAAACATTTTCGTTTTTTATACTCCTCCTAAAAGAAAGCATATTTTCAAACAAGAATTTAGAGTCGATTAAGGTTTGGAGGGAGTTGTCTTGAGCACAGAATAATTTGAAATATTTTGAGAAATCATTTGAAAAATCTTGAAAACATGCTCAAGATGATGTCGTATTGAAAAACGAGTTATGAACTGAAATGTACATAAGCCTTTTATTTATTTTTTATTTATTTATTATTTTTTTTTGTGAAAACGAGTTCTAAGCTGAAATACTTTGAAGTCATCATTCAAGCGCGGGTTGCGTACTGAAGTATAAAAAAGTATTATTGAAGAAATTTTTTGAGAAATGATATGTTTTAGAAAAACATAAGAACTCTCGCTCAAGCATCTTTACATGTCCGTATCATTGTTGAATGACATTTCTAAAAGCAGCCTACTATTACCCTATCTAGTTGTGAAGTAGAGTATGTAGCTGCAACATCATGTATATGTCATGCAATTTGGCTCAGAAGTATGCTAAAGGAGCTACACATAGAGCAAGAAGATGCGACTGAGATCTACGTGGATAACAAGTCGACAATTGACTTAGCGAAAAGTCCGGTCTACCATGATCAAAGTAAGCAGATCAACACTCGTTATCACTTTATTCGAGAGTGAAATGCAAGGAAGCATGTCCGAGTGATACATACGAGGTCTGAATATCAAATTTCAGATATTCTCCACGCCGCTCAACGAGAAAGATTTCTCAAGACAAAGAATGATGCTTGGGGTCTGTAAATCAAGTTTAAAGGGGCGGGGGGGGGGGTGTTGTTTTTGGGTAAAAGGTCAAAAGACCTTTTAGTACAATAAAGATTGGACTATCGCAAAAGCCCGTGCCCATGATGAAGAAGCTTCAAGAATGATGAAGAATGATCCTAAAAAATATCCATAAAAGTGTGTAGAATTTTATGGCAAAGTGCGATATAAATATCTAGTAAGAAATATCTAGAATATAAATATATATGAAGTAGGAAATATCTAGAGATCCATGGAAGCATCTCGGTTCTAGAATATTTTGTGGACTAGCATAAATAGGTGGTGGGGTAAGCATTGTAAAAATGAAGCAAAGCATAAGCAATCAAAAACATTGTACAATTCTCTAAGTGTTCCTTGATCTCTTGATAATCCTAATAGGCCCCCATGATGGGTAAAAGGGAACTTCCACCCTGGTAAAATATATTAACAAAAAAAAACTTTTTAAAGTACAATGGAATATGGCTGAAACGCCACATTAACCTCAAGCAACTGCTTGAACAACCACTAGATCATTTATGAGATACCATAAATGAGCAATTAGCTACCAACAACTAGACCAACCACTAAAAACATAAAAAGACATGCAAAACAAATAAACAAATACAAATAAAATATTACTTCCTCAAACGGCTTTGAAGCTTGAAATCAAATTGATTGTTAAATTCCTTAAATTGCCAAGGTAAGTCATAGACCTAGTCAGCATAATCATCAAAAAGATCACCTTCAAACTCGTTATGTCCTCTGGCTGATGAAAAATAACTGTCCATAGGATCATTTGGCTCAAACACCCCATCATCACAATCTGAATCAATCACTTCACCTAACTTAGAGAATGTGTTGCCGTTCCTTTTACCATCAGCCACTGGAACAGGTTTACCATTCTCATCCACAAGGGTGGCTTTCCCATCAATAATAAGCTTTTCAAGCTTCCCAATTTTCTCAACAATAGGAGTGTTCTTCATAGGTGAAGGAGAGGTAGTTTTGGAAGAACTAGAAATAACTTCAAGGGCACACGTAGTGGTAATCACAGGTTCCAACACCGAATCTTTTTCCTTAAGAGCATCAAAACTGTTCTTTAAATCAACAAGGTTGATATCCTCCACCCAATTATTATTCTTACCTAGGTCATCCCGGGGAGGATTTGTACTACTAGTAGGATCAGTAGTAGGTTTGTTACAAGTAGAACCTACATTAACCATTGGAGAACCTATATTCAATTGGACAGAAGGCTTAGACGTTGATGGTTCTCCTTTTTTTGGCTTTGTAACCGGCCTATAGTAATATAAAACGAATCCCATCAACCTGATGATTAGTACCCTGAAACTTACCTTTACCTTTCTTCTTATAAGCTTCAACGAAACCCTCTTCATCAACCAACGGTTTATCTTTCACAACCAGTTTCACTCTCTTAGGACATACATCATCATTGTGATCAAATACTTTACATGTCTCACATCTTGGCGGCTTCCACTAATATTCAACTATTAAATTTTTCCAATGAATGACCTGACCCATTAGGGTAGGGGATAGCAGCCACTGGAGAGTCAAGTAAGGCTTCCTTTGACGACACTTCTACAAGGGCCCTAGCATAGGAATTACGACCCCACGACTTATGGCATGGGTTTTCCAAGTTACCAAGATTTTATCAGTGAAGATTATAATTCATTTGTTAGAAATAATATCTCATATAGCATGGGTTTATTAGATGATAGACGGCCCAAACCCGTTTGTGGGTTTAGGGTCCGTTAGGTTTCCATTATGTCTTTTGCATTCTTTATATATTGTGCTGGAATAATACATCATACCCACGATGTTTACAATGTCTAAAATGGTGTCAGCAGCTAACCAGGAATTATCGCAAAATTCTTATTAAAAAAAAAGAAAAAACTAACCTTCATATTTCCACCACCAAAATTCCATTGGCGTGATTTGCATTAATTTCGAATACATAATCCCATCCAATATAAATAGCAGATCAAGTTTATTTTGTTCTAAGCCATATTGTTATTGTTTTGTTTTAGTTATCAACTCAAACGTGTGATCACACAAATCACATAACAATTGTTAATGATAACCCCCCCCTCCCCCGATCACTTCATTTGCACCCAAGTATGAAAAGGTTTTAATGATCCACGACTTCAAAAACCTCATGGCCGTCACTCTCGATGCTGACCAACTCAACTATTCTCAAAGAAGAACAATAATTTAGATGAGGTATTGATGTCATGGTTTAATGGGTTTTTAAGGATTAAGAATCTTTAATGAGGATATGTTTATGTTTTATTGTTGAAAAAAAAAGTTATAGTTATTTTATTGTTTGTTTATAGTTGATGGTTCGTACGGTTTTGTTACCAGTTGACTTCTGGTACCGTTTAATGTCGGCCGTTGGTACCGTTATGTTACTAGTCGACTTAGCCGAGCGTCGGTACCAGTGAACTAAATTCTACCGTTTGTACGGATTTTTTACGAGTTGACTAAAGTTATGCTTTTATTACGTTAAAATTTTGTTTTTCTTTTCTTTTCTAGTTTATTAACGATCCACGACTTCAAAAACGTCATGGCCGTCACTCTCGATGCCGACAAACTCAACTATTCTCAAAGAAGAACAATAATTTAGATGAGGTATTGATGTCATGGTTTAATGGGTTTTTAAGGATTAAGAATCTTTATTGAGGCTATGTTCATGTTTTATTGTTGAAAAAAAAAAGTTATAGTTATTTTATTGTTTGTTTGTTAGTCGATTGTTCGTACGGTTTTGTTACCTGTCGAATAAAGTCGACCGTTGGTACCGTTTAAAGTCGGCCGTTGGTACCGTTATGTTACTAGTCGACTTAGCCGAGCGTCGGTACCAGTGAACTAAAGTCTACCGTTTGTACGGTTTTTTTTACGAGTTGACTAAAGTTATGCTTTTATTACGTTAAAGTTTTGTTTTTCTTTTCTTTTCTAGTTTATTACTCCGGTCCGGGCTTTCGCGATCACCGCTCGGGCTGTGGGGGAGTATTAATTAGAAGATAGACGGCACTAGCCCGTTAGTGTGTTTAGGATCCGTTAGGGTTTTCATTATGTCTCTTGCATTCTCTATATATTGTGTCAGAATAATACATCAGACCACGGGGTTTACAATGTCTAATAGAGTTCATTTTCGATCCTATCAAATCCTCTCATAAAGTTATTGTAGTTAAATTTTATAACCATGCAGGAAATTTATTTTGTTGACCGTAAAGTAAAGACATACCTAATTTGACCGTAAAGTGATAGTTGTGGTGACTTGAAGATTTAATTCTATAGTTATTTTAACTAGGCATTTATATCATTAAGAATGTACTAAATGCTCAAGGGAATAATATACAAAATCCAAATATTTCATTTAAGTCTTGTTTTAAAATGTTTGTTTTTTCAAGGCTTTTTGGTAACGCTTATAACTTTCTAACAAACTTTACTTTTATTTTTTCTTTATTTTTATTTATTTTTAATCAGCAAGGGAGAAGATAATATTAAGACAATGTAGTTACTCAATTTTCACGATCACTAAATGACTTTATACTATATTTTACCAGTATATATGTTCGCTGTCATATATCAAAATGCTATTGATAATTCACTTTCACTTTCTTTAGTGTATCAATTTTGATTATTGATGATTCAAATTAGCTTGTTTTATTGAATAACATAAATAAGAGGTTGATATGTGATAAATAAATGTTCACTTTAAGATATGGAAGTAAAAAAAGACCATACAAGTCGAAGTCATTAGTTTTATCTTTTTACTTTTCGAGATTCAATTAACTCTACCATATATTACATT
>LBNU01022151.1:22859-36198 GCA_014162995.1 Artemisia annua | reverse complement strand
ATCATCCCAGGATAAAGAAAACATTCATCCCATTGTACCTGCTGATACAATTGTTTTCAGCCCACCAGATCATGATGTTGTCTCTGAAGATGTGAATGAGCAGATGCCAAACTGTGATGAGGGTACAATCGTTGTTCAGGAAAGCAAAGAAATAGAGATGACCAGCAATGGAAAAGGGATAGAGATCGCCGAGGGTTCAAACTCAAATGCCCAAAAAAACATATTACAGGAGCAAATTTCTGAACTCGTTTCTGGCCTACCAAGCGTAGATGTTGTGGCGTTCCAAATGAATGATGGTCGTATGGACAAGATCTTAAAGATCACCCACCCATGCGGATTTTGCACCAAAATATTCCCATCCCTGTAAATTAATGTGTTTTTCCCACCAAAGAAGAATGAAAAAAAAAAAGAAAAACTTTTTTTTGAAATTGAAAAGGAAAAGAGACAAGCCTTACTATTGAGTTGAGAAAAGAATAGTTGGGCTAGTATTTTAGACATGATTTGTATGGTGCAGAGAATTAAACTTTTGCTTCTACATAGTAAGTCAAGTTTAGCATGTGAAAATGTTATACGGCATATCTTGGACAAAGTTTGTATTTGTTTTCATATTGTAATAGTAGTTTTACATAATGCCTATAAAGGCAAGAACAAAGTAGAGTGAAATGTTGTACCAGTGAGTCCACAAAATAATACAAGTATTTCAAGTTTTAAATAAAGAATTTTTTGAGTGACAATTGTTTCATATTAACGAGAGTTGTTTTATACTTTGTCATAATAAATTTTTGTGAATAATATTTCTGTGAGAGAAAAATCTCATATATCCAACATAAATTGGAATCAGAGCTTGTTCGAATCCATTTTGGGTTAAACGAGTTCTTATCATTTTTATAAAGGTGTCATGGCAAGACGACAAGGTTTTGATTTAAGTCATGTTGTCGTCCCAATTTTTGATGGTGAAAATTATGATTATTGGTGTGTCGAAATGGAGACACTATTTGATTCCTTAGATGTGTTTGATGATGTCAAAAACACATATGAAGAATCCGTCGATACGAAAAAATTTACCGATGATCAAGTGAAAGATTTGAAGCAAAAGAGAAGCCGAAATGCAGCCGTTCTAAGTATGATTCAGCGGGGAGTCACACCATCAATCTTCCCGAAAATCATGCGTCTAAAAAAAGCAAAAGAAGCTTGGGAGGTGCTCAAGCAAGAATTTCAAGGAGACGTCAAAGTGAGAGCTATAAAGCTACAAACTCTCAGACGAGATTATGATAATACGAAGATGAAAGAAAATGAGTCACTAAATGACTATTCATCTAGATTAACCGATTTCATTAATCAGATGAAAAGTTATGGAGATGAAATTGAAGATCAATGTATTGTTGAGAAAATTCTCATCATTATTCCCAAAAAATTTGATCCAATTATAGCAGTTATTGAAAACACCAAAGATCTCAAAACTTTGGGTATTCAAGAATTGCTAAGTTCTTTAAAGTCATATGAGCAGCGTATGACTCGTCACACTGGCAAGGCGATCGAAAGTGCATTCCAATCCGGTTTGCAAGGTGATGCGCGGGATTGCGACCACGCACTAGGGTTTTACCTCTCAAGGGATCTTGAGAAGCTTGCAATCCCCACCAGGCAGTGTACCTGACCGATGTAGTATAGTGTAGTGGCAAGTACCAGGGGATTGATCATTCTCTGTGGGAATAGTGTCGTTAGGATTGAAAAACTACTCTAATAGGTCTAAGGGTGGGGGAAGATTCTTTTTGTATTTTTGTATTTTTTTGGAAAGCAAGTAAAAATCTCGGGTTTTGGAAGAGTGGGCGGAATTAGTTGCTAGTCAACTAACCCAAATTACTACTAATGCAAATAAAATAAAATAACAAGAAAGTAAATGGTTGTGAAAACTATAATAGAGAGAAGTGTGTTTACTTAGATTTCCTTACTCCCTAATTATCTTTTACCGATTGATTAGTGTGTATTAATTGCGTGGATGACAGATTGTATTCCTTAATACCATTCGTAGGGGTGTGTACGGACTTCCCCTAACTCTATGAGATCCTACTTCACTCCTATGTCGAGCCGGATAGGAAGCTCCTAACATGGGATCACTAGAATTCACTCATGCATTAAATACAATCAAAATAACCTTAGTACACCTTGGTTCATGTTTCTTAAGACGTTCAAGCATGTTACCAACTCTGCCAGTTTTCTTAAGTCTAACATCGATAATCACCCATCCAATACAATTAATAACACACCATTCAATCAATAATTAATAGTTAGGTTTCATTAGATCTAAACACAAAGAAAACTTAGCCTAACATGTTAAACAAAAGACAAGCGTAAGATAGAATCAAACAACACATAGACATATTGAATGATTAATTGATTACTTATCTTCAATGTAACATGAGAGATCCAAGGGTATAAAACCCTTAAAAAAGCTGAAAAAATCATCTAGGGTTTCTCTCTAAAAAGTTCCACACGAATGACTAAAAATTATGCGAATATATATAGAAAAACAGATCTGACGGCGTCACGTTATGTGCTTGACGCCGTCACCTCACCGTGGTTAGGGTTTCTTGATAGCCTTCTTGACGCCGTCCCCCTTTAAACTCCCAAATTATGTTCTGGCCCGTCAAGGCCTGACGCCGTCAAGCATGGTCTTGACTCCGTCTGGAGTACTGTTCCAGCAGATTTTGACACTTTGTCGAATTCTTCACTTTTATGCTCCTAAAACATCCAAAATGCTTCCTTTTCCAGAATTTCTCTCCAAAGTACCTAAAATGACAAAAGGAACGATTTAGGGCAATATTTGATCAAATAAATGTGATTTAGGGCTTAAATGACCCCCGAAAAGCGGTATACTTTTCGTGTCATCATAAGGAGACAAGAAACCACCACAAAATTTTGGAAGAGGGAGTTCATCCCAAGGTGGTCGAGGAGGGAGAAATTTTAGAGGCCGTGGAAGTGGACAAAGCTACGGAAATTTTAGAGGTCAAGGCAACTTCGACAAAAGATCATTTGGCGATGGAAACTCTCACAAGTGTTCCATTTGCAAGAAAGACAATCCCGAGGAAAAGGATTGCTGGTATAAAGAAAAGTACAAACTGTGACCAATTTGGTCACCTAGAAAAATTTTGTCGGAAAAGAACCAACAACAAGCAAATTTTTTAGAAGAAAAACAAGAAGATGGAAATGTTTCCTTTTGTCACTCAGCTAACGTTGAAAAAAGTGACACATGGTTTCTTGACAGTGGTTGTAGTAATCATATGACCGGTGATGAAAGTATTTTGGTCGATATTGACTCTACAGGAAATTCTCGAGTAAAAATGGGAAATGGAGCAGTAGTACAAGTGAAGGGAAAAGGCAAAATTCCGGTCAAGACTAAAACATGTATCAAGTATATTAATGATGTTTTACTTGTTCCCGACCTTACGCAAAATTTGGTTAGTGTCGTACAACTTGTAGAGCATGGATACTTTGTAATTTTTGAAGGTAAAGGTTGCGCTATTTATAACAAGGGAATAAAGAAAGAGTTGATGCAGAAGATGACAATGGGGCGCAACAGAAGTTTTCCAATCACATTCAGATACGAAGAACACTCTGCACTGAAGGCCACAACAATAGATGAAGCTTTGTTATGGCATAGGAGGCTTGGACATCTAAATTTCCAAAGTCTAAATTAACTCCACCAGAAAAATATGGTTGGAGGTCTGCCACAAATTCACGAGATTGAAGGAGTTTGTGAAGGGTGTGCGCTTGGTAAGCACCATCGGAAACCATTTTCGAAAGGAGTCGCTTGGAGAGCCAAGGAAATTCTCGAGCTATTACACACCGATCTTTGTGGTCCGATGAGGAATCCATCTCATGGTAATAATCTCTATTTCATTCTATTTATCGATGATTTTAGTAGAATGACATGGGTTTATTTCATGAAAGAAAAATCTCAAGTTTTTGGAATTTTCAAAAAGTTTAAAAATTTTGTCGAAAAACAAACGGGGAGTTTTATCAAAATTTTAAGAAGTGATCAAGGAAAGGAATACAACTCAAAAGAGTTTGACAAGTTTTGTGAGGATGAAGGCATGCACAGACAACTCACAACTCGATACACACCTCAACAAAATGGTATAGTCGAGAGAAAGAATCAGACCGTTTTAGAAATGGCGAAATCAATGATGCACGAGAAAGGTTTACCAAAAAGTTTTTGGGCAGAAGCAGTTTACACAGCAGTATATTTGTTGAATAGAAGTCCAACAAAAGCCCTCGATAACAAGACTCCACTTGAAGCGTGGACCGGAAGAAAACCTTCAGTAAGACATCTTAAAGTTTTTGGGTGCGTTTGTTATTCTCAAATACCAAAGCAAAAAAGATATAAGTTAGATGAGACAAGTGAAAAGTGCATTTTTGTAGGCTATAGTAGCAAGTCAAAAGCTTATAGATTGTATAGCCTAAAAACAAAAAATGTAATAGTTAGTCGAGAGGTAATTTTTGATGAAAATTCTTCCTGGAATTGGAAAGAAGAAAAAAAGGAAGGAACAAGTTTTCCCACTAACAATATGCAGGATGAAGCACATGTGGAAAGTGATGAAAATCAACCATCACATGATGAAGTACCAAACGAAGAACCCGATGAAGAATCTCAAAGTCCACCACCAAGAAAATTTCGTTCGTTGACGGAAATATACAATGCTAATTTTTGTCATGTAGAACCAGAAAGTTTTGAAGAAGCGATTAGAAAGGAATCATGGAAGAAAGTGATGGAGGACGAAATTCAGGTTATCGAAAAGAACAACACATGGGAGCTTACAGACAGACCTTTAGACAAAGACGTTATTGGTGTCAAATGGGTGTACAAAGTCAAGTACAATGCAGATGGTCCCGTTCAAAGAAACAAGGCAAGGCTAGTCGCAAAAGGCTACTCACAACAACCTGGAATTGACTACGATGAGACATTTGCTCTAGTTGCTAGAATGGACACAGTCCGAGCAATCATCTCACTAGCAGGCCAGAAAGGTTGGTTACTCTACCAACTCGACATCAAGTCAGCATTTCTTAATGGAGAACTCAAGGAAGAAGTTTATGTGAATCAACCTCAAGGATTCGAGGTTGAAGGAAAAGAAGAAAAAGTTTACAAGTTGAAGAAAGAGCTTTACGGGCTCAAGCAAGCACCGCGAGCATGGTATAGCCAGATTGATGGTTATTTTAAAGAAAAAGGTTTTAATCAAAGCAAGAGCGAGCCAACCTTGTATGTTTAAAATTAAGGTACAAATGACATTTTAATTGTAACGCTCTATGTCGATGATCTTGTGTTCACAAGGAATAACAAGAAAATGATTGAAGATTTCAAGAATGAGATGATGCAAAGATACGAGATGAGTGATTTAGGTCTTCTAAATCATTTTCTCGGAATGGAAATTTATCAAGACGATGGCGGCGTTTTTATTTGTCAGGAAAAGTATGTCGAGAAGATTTTGAAGAATTTTGATATGTCGGAATGCAAACCGAAGGACACTCCTTTGGTTGTCAATGAAAAGCTCATGAAAGAAGACGGTTCAAGTAAAGTGGACGCCACACTTTACCGAAGTTTGGTGGGGAAGCTGTTATACCTCACAACAATAAGGCCCGACATCATGTTTGCCACAAGTTTACTCTCAAGGTTCATGCACAATCCTAGTCAAATTCACATGGGAGTTGGTAAAAGAATTTTAAGATATTTGCAGGGCACGAAAGATTTTGGAATCAAGTTTAAAAAAATGCAAACATAAATTTGCATGGTTTTTGGGATAGTGATTGGGGAGGATGTACAGATGACATGAAAAGTACATCTGGATATATTTTTTCACTTGGTTCAGGTGTGTTTATTTGGTGCTCCAAGAAGCAACAAATAGTCGCGCAATCATCAGCAGAGGCAGAGTACGTAGCAGCAGCTCTAGCCACATCACAAGTAATTTGGGTACGAAGAATTTTTAAAGATATTGGAGAAAAGCAATTGAAGCCTACGACAATTTTCTGCGATAGCATGTCAGCATTAGCAATCGCTAAGAACCCGATTCATCATAGCCGCACAAAGCATATCGCTTTGAAACATCATTTTATCAGAGAAGCAATTGAAGACGGAGAGGTGCAGCTCGAATTTTGTGGAACGAATGATCAACTAGCAGACATTTTCACAAAATCACTTCCACGAGAAAAGTTTCAGGAGCTCAGACGAAAGTAGGGAGTTCAGCCAAAACACATTACGGGGAGAATGTAAATTAATGTGTTTTACCAACCAAAGAAGAATCAAAAAATAAAATAAAATAAAATAAAAACGTTTTTTTTTTTTTTTTTTTTTTTTTTTTTTTTTTTTTAAACTCAGAAAGGAAACAAGAGACAACCCTTACTATTGGAGTTTTGGAGAAAAAATAGTTGGGCTAGTATTTTTAGGACCGATGATTTGTCATGTGCAGAGAATTCAACTTTTGCCTTCTCATAAGGTAAGTCAAGTATAGCATGTGAAATATGTTTTATACAGCATATCTTGGACAAAGTTTGTATTTGTTTCCATATTGTGAATAGTAGTTTTAGCATAAGCTATACACAGGCAACGAACAAAGTAGGTGAAATGTTGTACCAGTGAGTCACAAAATTAATACAAAGTATTTCAATTTTAAAATAAAGGAGTATTTGTGATGACAATTTTTCATATTAACGAGAGTTGTTGTTATAACTTTGTGCAAGTAATATTAATTTTTCGTGAACATATTTTTGGTGAGATAAACATTCATATTATCCGACCAATCCCCCGGCCCTTAGGCGGCACCAAAATTCCCACAGGGAGAGAGAGAAGAGCTGGCAAAAAGAAGAAAAGCAGAGCGGGAGAACGAATTTATCGAATCCATTATTCCCAATCCAATTTACACCGATTACAACCTTTCTTTTAATAGGGAATCCCTTGCATCCCCACCTCTTCCTTCACCTAATCCCCGTGGCACCCAATACCCCTTAGGTTATTTTGGCCGGTCTTTATTGACTACGAGTTTCAACGACAGGCAATTGTCATCTTATGATAGGACTGAACCTTATCAAGATCCAGTTAGAAGTGCTGATGGCACTGTTGATCTTCTTGCACGGGTTGGGATGGGCAGTGGAGAAGATGAGGAAAATGATGGAGATAATGGCGACAACAAAACTGAATCGTAATTGATGGTACCTTTTCTCTTTGTCAATGGTCGGGGTGGCAAATGGAAAGGACTCAATGGAGTTATTTTAAAACCTGTATTTAGAACTGTTTTATTTATGTTTTATATTTTTCTGGTTATTTTCTAGGTCTGCTATGTATTCTGATTTTAGTCAATACCTGGATGTTTGAAGTGTTTTCATATTTTACTTATAATTAAGCTATTTATAGTATATCCTGTCAGTTAGTTAGATTTTAATAATGAAGTCGAATCATAACTGGTGCTCGCAAGATGGCACAATATTATTTATAACCATGATATCCAAGGATCTAGGCTTGAGTGAATTTAAATAGGATTGAAAAAAGTGTTTATCATTCCTGTTGGAAGTAAAGTAATCAAGAAAAACATAAGTCTTGAAAGTAGAAGGATCAATATTGTTAGATAGAAACTTTGTAACTGTTATTTCCTGTAAAGTAGGTAAGGGTGTGTCGTTTGATGCATGAAACTTTGATAAGTCACATCGGTTCACATTTACCGATTAGTATACTATAAATAGATACTGAATGTAATCGTTTTTAGTGTGGAATATATTAGTATTGTATGTTTATCTTAAAGGTTCCCACCCTCTGTTATCACAAACGAGTCACTGCACATTTCTTGTGCATACCCCTACCAATATGTTGTTCATCCAAGTAGTATGATTCGCATAACTGAAAAACTAATATGGTATCAGAGCTTATTTTCTTATCCAGGGAAGAAGGAAATACAGAGAAACCCCAAACATACCCAAAACAAACACCACTCTTATACAATCCCAAACATCCCACAACCCAATCACAAAAAATATATTTCCTCTGAAGGGAAACAGTTATTGAAAAAGAAAGTAGAAGAAGTTGTCACATACAACTCTTTGAAAATAAAACCACCAGTGGGATTAGACTACAAACAATTAAGAGAAGAAAACCGTTTATCAAAAAGGGACAAAAGGGCATGCTGCTATATCTGTAAAAGGAGGGGCCACGTTTATTGGAGGTGCACAAACAGAGGAAAAAGCATCAAAGAAGAAGGAAACTCAAGTGCTATGGAGGGTACAACAACAGCAACACCACAAATCTCTGAAGGCTTCAAATATGAACCAGAACAAGTACATGTAGATGTGGATTTCATGGTAAAAGGTTCTGACACAGGAAACTGGGACAACATTTGGTACGTTAGTAGTGCTTATAAAAAACATATGTGTCCCATGAAACACTTGTTTAGAAGAATGATTAGAAGGTTCAAAGTAGAGGGAACAGAAGAAAAGGAGAAAAAAATATAGTTTCATATTGTGTGGGAGAAGTGAATGTTGAGACAGATGAGGGAAATTTGGTAATATCAAATGTGATTTTCACCCCTGAAGTTACATTAAATGTGCTTAGTTTGGATCAGTTAGAGGAACACGGATATGTAGTGAGTTATGGAAATAATAGGTGTAGTGTGAAGTACATGTTTGATAGCAAGGAACAAGGCTTTGTACAAGGAAACATCACACAGGAAGAGGATGAAGACACCATCTCTGAGAAACATAACAAATTCTTAAATGAATACTTTAAGTCACTGGATTTAAATGAAGAATGTTCTCTGATCAAAAGCATGGAAGATATGGAAATGAAGGAGCAAGAGAGTTATGATTATATGGACAATGAATACCTTAGCATGAATGGTACTCTTTATCACATGAAGGTAAACACATTCCCAAGGTTTATTGCATTTCTGGATTTATTAAAAATAGATAAAATTGTTTATGCAAATTGGGATGTGTTGAAAGAAAAGTTCATAAATTTGCTTGAATGGTTCTACTTGGTTTACATGAAACAAAAAGTGTTAGGCAGATTACCCCCAACAATTGGGGCAGTTAAAACTGATTTGCTAGGATTGTACAAATCTGCGGATTCATTAGGAGGTTACATGGATGTAACACTTAACAACAAATGGGCACAAGTTACAAGCATCCTAGGTTTGGCAAGTGAATATCATGAAGCAGTTAGAAACATGTATAGAGAATACATAGGCTTAGTTAAAGTGTACTATGAGGAGGCCAAGAGAATGGAGCATCAGAGACCAGATGACATGGCAGAGATAAGCCCATGGGTTGATGCAAGGAAGGCTGACATAGAAATGCTTGAAGAAACTCCAAGGAAAAAGAGTAAAACTGCAGTTGATGATGCATTCATGGAAGATGTCAACAAGAATGAAGCAAGCATGGAAGAAGGCACAAGCAGCAATGATGATTTTGTGATCATTGTTTGAAAACAGAAACCAAGGAACAAGAACTGCACTACAAGCATTAGGAGGGAGAATGTGAACTTGTTTTTTAATGCTTGTAATGCTTATGGACATATTATTTACTATTTTATTTATGTATAGGTCAAAATGGGTCATGTGATGTTTGGGTATTTCTGTTAAGCCCAAACAGGCCTTTTTAGTTAAACGTTTTTAGGTAAACGTTGTGTCTGTTAATTAGTTGGTTATAAGACAGTTATTCATGAAACGACACAATGATTCATGGCAACAATCATGTCGTTTCATCTAGTATAAATTGTAATGAATTCGAGTCAATTTAATATATCAAAAAGATTAGTATTTTACTGTTTCATTGAAATTCTATTCTTTACATTCAAATTCTACACTGTCTCAAATTTCATCATGGTTAACACCAATTACTTGATTGAAAACAACATGTTCCAATCAAAACCTGTGAAGAAAGATCAACAATTCCTACATTAGCATATATAAAATTATATACATATATACATACTAACATAATGGATGAAATCAGAGGCGGAGCTATTAAGGGACCGGGAAGGGTCCCGGCCCCCTAGGCCTAAGCCCGTTAATGTATTTTTTCGCGATTTCATGTGTTCTTCTGGAAAAAAAATTGTTTCGGCCCTCCCATTTAATGTTCTTCCTGAAAAAAAATTGGTTCGGCCCTCCCATTTAATGTTCTTCCTGAAAAAAAATTGGTTCGGCCCTCCCAAAAAAAATTTTCTAGCTCCGCCACCGGATGAAATCACAAAATTAAGTTAGCAAAGATGCAACAATCTTAGCAAGCCCCAAGACAACAGACTCTTTGTTTTATATCCTTGAGTAAATTCCTGTATTTAATATTGTCTGAATCAAGTATTTTAGATGCACTCGGCATATACCTATGAGGTAACACCAAATACGCACATGTTTAGTTATCCTTGACCGATCTTACGTGTTAAAAGAAACAAACCAACTTTATAATCATAGTCTTTCACATTAGTTTGTGGAGAACACACGATATAAAGTGTTGTCATAGTGGTTATAGGAGTACTAGGGTGTTTGGCTTCAGTGTAATAGCTTAAGTTGTATTGTTGTTACATTATCTCTGGCTTCTTGCTAGTAATTTTAATGAAATCCATCAGCTGTTTAAGAAAATGATCTAGAATATCTGGTGACGTGGAACTGGATAAATTTTGTTCTATAGATAGTTTAAAGGCATATATTTGTGGTGTGTTTTAAGCTCTCTTTCCACTGCCTTGCCTTGAGGAGGGATATTTATTATTTAACAGATCTTCTATGGTTTGAAAAAAATCAAATAAGTAAGAAGTAGGAAGCTCAAACGCCATTGGATGGAATGGCTAAATTGTTCAAAGATTTGGTGGAAATGGAATTGGAGAAGGCTGGCCATGGGTGAGAGGTAGTTTACCGAATCCAAACTAGTGTGATAATTAAGTCGATCAGGTCGCGAAACTCATCTGGCAGATTCTCTACTTCTTCTATAAGGTTGTACATTGAAGGCAAGCTGCTGCAATTTTAAGATGGTCCTTCAATAATAGTTCTTGGCGTGTTTGTCTCTTGAGGTATCGTGAATAAATCCGATAATCACGTGTCGCTAGTTTTTTTTGGGCACGTGTTGTTGTCGGAAGTGTGATTTGTAGTATTTCCAAAATACTACTGCTGTTTTCTACCTTCTTTGCCATTCTTTTTGTTTGACCATTAATGTTATAGAAGCAAAGATAGGGGTAGTATATGTATGTATTATGTATTTTTATGTAAATTCTGTAAACCCAAGATAGTTAGTATTGGGCTGGGTCAATAAGATAACGGTATAAACCTTTTATGTGGCTATTTTGAGCCAGGAAAACCCACTATTGCAAATTTCCAATCCAGATTAAGCGAGACAAGATGCATATTATTCATCAGATGTTCCATAGTTTCAGTTTCATCGTCATACATTATAATGAAGAATGCAGATCAATATTCTCATATCCAAGTTAAATCTGGTTGTTAATCATATCTGAGCAGCTTTCGTCATCCCTACATCTGTGCTAAAATAGAATGAAATCATAAATAAATTTGTATTAATTGTATGTTATGAACCCTATAGAAGTTCAGGAATGAGATTGATCACTTTCAATCCAAATTCTAGGTAGGTCTATAGAAAAGGTAGGTTCAGACGTTGTCTAATATACAAAATTTACTATAAGGATTAATTCATTATGATAAGTACCATGCAATTGTGTGCCTACAGAGAATTACATTGTTGAGTAGAAAGATGTGATTATGTATCTGTAGTGGTTGCGGTTCGATTAGGCTCTCCTTGTATACTCAGACAGAAATTATTGAAGATTGTGAATTTAATTTAGTGTATTAGCGTTGGAGAACGTGAAAAATAATCAGCCCAGACTATGGTGAGATAACGTCTAATAGGAACGAAATCATATTTGAGTGAAGTACAATTATTGGAGAATGGTCGAATGGAAGTGTATGTACGTACTAATCCATTTATGTACCACTCCAGCTTCTAGTTAGCCGTTATATATTTAAAACTCCTTAGTCATTAAAAACATTTATTGAAGATAGGTTGTTGAATCTGTCGAGTTGAATGTTTTGAGGTCGCGTGTTTCACCAAACATTCACCATACTATTATAGACTTCAACGAATTCCACATAATATATATTAATCAACAAGGCCCTCTAGCAAGAAACTAGAGGAGAGAAATTTACAAAGCAACAGTACATGCAAGTTTTTGATCATAAATCCAATTAATCCATGTTAGATTAGTTTTCCTATGTTAACAGCGAGAAACACCTTCCGGAGGTCAAGGTTGAAGGAAATAAATGATTAGTTCTAGAGAGAGAACGTAGAGAGAGAGAGAGAGAAAGGTGAAGAAAAGTGTTGTATTATAAATGAATAATTGAATGAAGTTTACACAATTTTCCACACCCCTCATGGAGAGTCATGAGGGGTATTTATAGGCTCAACATACGAATACTTTGCCCCGTTTAGATAAGTAGTCCCTACATGTACAACTTACTACTTATCTAGTCCAATTCACGTAATGTGACGTTATCTTTATAAAAGAGCAAGGCTAACAATCTCTGTAGAACCAAGAATCACTAGTCAGGAGGTCGGGGATGCTCGAAATAAAGAAAAGACATGGTATTATTAGTTTGAAAGAATGGGAAGGTGTGTGTGTTTTTAGAGAGAGAAAGAAAGAAACCACACACACACCTTGTATTACAATGAGACATCCACCTCTCTAGTTGGGACTAGGAGGGGTATTTATAGGAAACTAAGTGTCATACTATACAATGTTGACACATTTAGTCCCTGCACTAACTAACTAATGCAATTCCCTACTATAACATTATTTTTAAGGCTAACAATCTCTCCCCAAAGTAATGTTATATGGGAATTGCTTACAACGTTCCCTACAAGTAAAATTAAATACAAAACATAAGCACAACAGCTCCTCCGAGAGTGGTCTTCAAACACCATAGCTTCATTTAGCCATCTGAATCTTCTCGGCAGCCATCTCTTTACTTGCACAAGAACTATGTGAGCAAACCTAATTAGGGATAAAATCTGGCCATTACATTACACTTTCCCCTAATTAGTGCTCTCCCCCAAACTGACAACATTTCTGATGAATGCCCTATATCCAAAGAAGTCTTTTGATAATTACATCCAAACTGTCTTTAGTCTTCTAACATGCAGCGGAATATGTAAAAACTGACTGTAGACTCGACCTTCTTCAAGATTTTCTATTCGGGGGAATAAAGTATCAACATCTCCATCTTCTACAAATGCATTCCAGCTATCTTACAAATCAGCCCCTAATGTACACATGTAACCAACAAAGGTAGAAACGGTTAAGCCT